>VWZZ01003360.1:0-112502 GCA_013399095.1 Psophia crepitans | reverse complement strand
GGGGCGGAGGGGCTGCTGCGAGGCAAGGAGGAACGGCTCCCCTGCCTCCGGAGCTGCCCAGCGAGAGAAAAATCACTAACCTTGTAAAAGTAACTTGCAGAAACTTGTTTTCTTGGGGGGGGGGGGGGGGGGGTGGATCTCTGCCTCTCATTTCGGGATGTCGCCTTTGCTAATAAGCGTGTTTCTCAGCGCACTGACGGCGAACGAGACGTGAAGGAAAGCCCACGCTTCACAAAGGCAAATGAAATGTATTTTCATCCTCCTGGGGGTAATTAGTTTTATACAGCGTTTGCCATTCAAATCCAAATCACTTGGACGCCGCACCGTTACCAGCCGGTTTTAGTCTTGCTGTTCGATGCCGTACCCTTACAGAGGACACGAGAAGAGCTACAAATACACATTCCCCCTTCATTAATCAAAGTGTACCCCTGTATTATTTTTTCCCCTATCTCAGCTTGTTGCCTGCTAAATTACATTTTTACAATGCGCACGCTATCCTCGCTCATTTTATTATTGACTAATTGAATCTTTCAGTACGTAAATTAGGTAGTACCGGGGCTCGGGAAGTGGTAACGGTGAGATAACCGTACCCCAGGGGCACCGCAAGGCGTGAAACACAGGTGCGCCCCCCCTGAAATGTGGATTTGTATGGCAGAATGTTTTAAAACTATTTTTAAATTATTCATTTTAGGAAAAAAAAGCCCAAAGCAAAACTCTTTGACACTGGTAGTGATGCTCCTGCTAAGGAATTGAGGACTAAATTCGGGAAAGTTTACCTCCGTGCGGGTGCGAGGGTGTCGCTCTCGACGCAGGCACCTCTGTATTCCCGTGAAATTATCCCCGATCCAGCGGGATTCGCAGATTTGTTTGTGCAGAGGCTTTTCGCCGACGCGTTTTGCTGCGCACCAAAAAGCAGGTGTGCGTTTGGTTGTGCAGAGACGCGCACGGCTAATTAAACGCTGACGTTACTACAAAGCAGCTAATACAGGTGTCTGAAGTGTTTTTTTTATTGTGAAACTTGCTTCATTATTTTATTATTTTGTTGGGTGTCTCTATCAGGATACGGGGGTTTTGTCCTCCACTAAAAATATCCCCGAGCATTTTCACAGGGATGAATAATTACCTCCTCAGAAGGATGTTTGGGTTTCTCCGTATTACGCTTGCCCAGTTACGCCGATATCTGATATGCCAGAAGGATTACCAGCAACGAACTGTAATTTAGACTGAAAATGGAAGCACTGATTAAAAGGCAGGATGGGTAGTAGAACTCCCATTAAAGCTGGTTAGCAATTCTCATCATAAAATCCTACCTCCAGTCACTTTTTAATAGCGCCAGACTAACCACTGTGCTGAAATTTAAGCATCTTAAGTTCACACCTCCGGTTAAGTTATAAACATTTTTTTCTTTTTTTCCTTCTCTCGGGAATCTTTTGAGTCTGCAAACGAGAACGGTCACTTTGTCAGAGGTGTTCCCTCAAAACCCACCACAAAAAAACCCTGATGAAAATCCAGTTCAGCACTTGGCGAGGGCTTACTGGTGTGGTTCTGTGCTCAGCACAGCCCAAGGCTCTGGGACCCGGAGCTGGACCTGCAGTTCCAGTTCCCAATTGCTGCGGACCATGCCAAGTCTGAAGGTAGGAAGGGCGAGCGGGCAACCCGTCCTTCCAGTCCTCTCCGGGAAACACGAAGCAGGAAGCTCCTTGAATAACACACGTCGGGGAGGAGAACTGGATGAGGGAAGAATAAGTTGGCAGGCGCAAAGGGTCTGGAGAAAAAGGGGTTCTCCAGGGCGATGGAAGGGAACTGGGAGTTGGAAAAGGAAACTGGGGTCTGCCTGGCTCATAAGCAAGGGTCTGGAAGCCAGCCTGTTGGGAGAGGGCTGGAAATGGGAGAAAATCGTGGGGAGAAGGACGTGCAGCCCAGGAGGACTAGGGAAATCAAAACCAATATGTTATCTGGCTGAGGGCTGAAGGACTCGCTGGGGAAAAGGGACCACATGAGAGAGCTGGAGCGGGCGAGGGAGGAGGGCGTGCAACCTGCTGGGTGTGGGTGCAGCAAGGGCGATGGGAAGAGGGAAGTCAGTAGAGACTGGGATGTAGAAATGGGAATGACAGAGACTGAGGAAGGGAGGCAGAGGATGTAGGAAAGGGAATGAAGACAGCCTGGAAATCTCATGTCTCTACTGGCAGCAAGTCTCTGAAATACAGGGAGAATGTACCTCGTCCCCTTCGAGCGCTGGGCCGCATGCAAACTATTCCGTTCCTCATTTAGGGTAAGTTTCCACACTGCTGGTGGCCTGCATTCATGCCAACACAGGATTAAATTGCTGGATGGGGCTGGGTTTGTTTTAAGGTTATCTCTAAATGGAAGAGAAATAGATAGAGATGAAAGCAACAGTAGTTAGGCTGCAAAGTAAAAAACTCCCAAGTTAAGAAATACCAGAATAAAGGTTGCCAGGGCAAAAGGATAAGCCTGGCTCAGATGTCGAACCAAGGTCAAAGAGCCAAGGTAAGTGCCTAAATAACTTCCACTTAATTTACTGCAAAAATCAGATGTAGGTGTTTCATGTACCTTGCAAGGAACTGCGGGGAAAGCAAGCGCGGCGCTGTGGCTAAGGTGGGTGACTGCCGCTCCAGGAAAGGGCTTCAGCCTCGGGACTCCGACGGGCTGCAAGGCTGAGTGCTTAAAACAGCGATGCACTAATTGCGCAGTCTTCTCTTCCCCGGTGCCCGGTCTGACATTTTGAATTCCGATCTGCAGAAGTGAAGAGCACTTGCAGACGTATCGGCAGTAAATGAGGATTTATTCAACTTTTGACTAAATTAGATGCTTTGCCATGTTCTATTTTCTGACAAAATCAGGCCATGAGTATTTCTAATTGGCTATCTAAAATTAAAAGACAGCTTTTACTATTCTGTCTGTATGCCCGAGTTCCTCATCTGTAAAATAAGGGTAACACCAGTTCTTGCAACAGTCTTGAGAAAATGAGTTAGAGTTTGTGAAGCTCTTGGATACCATAGTGATGAGTACCAGGGAGGAAATGAATAAATCTGTCTTCGGAACAATATTTGAATAGTGTGCAGTAAATAAAGCATGGGCCACACAGCGAAGAGCGAGGAGAAAATAAAATCATTACTTAGTGAGCACAGTCTATTCTGTACAATGAGCGAGGCTGGGAACCTGTCGAAAGAGCAGCGTGTGATCTAATTACAATTAAATAGTGTATCGTCATGCAAATGCACAAAAGGGGCGAATTACAGCCTTTTCTAAACTTTTAGACTCTCGAATTTTAAAAAACAACCAACCACCTTTAGGCTGCAGATGTGTAATGCTCGTGTCTAAATGATTCCCTCGCCCTTTAATGGTTGGAGACAATATATTTACCTCATCTACCTCAGCCACTGTGACACGGTTGAGTGGAAAAGGTGTTTTTCTCCTCTTGGAGGTATCTCAGCCTTACAGCCGAGATTTCATGCCGTCATTCACATGACGGTGTACACTTTTAAATTCAAAATTTACCTTCTTTGGGAGCCTGCGCATGATCCTCACAGACAGACGGTATTCTCCAGAGAAGGATCCAGGGCAGGACCTTCATTTCAGCGACTAAATTTTGTCTTTTGTTTGAGGTGCTTCGTATATCAAACCAGCCTTCTGGATTTTGGTGCAGAAGCAACAAAAGCAACGACAAGTTCACTGAACTTTCACGACTCCTCGGTCCTGTGGCTAGCACTGAGCCTTTCTGCCTCCTCCTGAGATTTGGAACCGCTTCGGAGCCGCTTTAAATGCCAGTGGGTTTTCTGTGGCACACAAGAAGGGTGATGAAATTAGGATTCGACTGTTCGGTGGCACTCTGTGTGCATTTTCCTGATTGGGATTTCTCTGTTGCTTAGCGGGATGTGAGGTGACACCGAATCGTTACACCAATTGACTGTTATCTAAAGAATTTCCTGCTACTGGGCATCCTCTAGCAGCTGGTTAAGGCAATTTTGGGCTAAGAAGGCGCTGCAGCACAAATAAAGACCTGACTCATTCCGTTTAAGACTTAGAGCTATGAGATACCTACCTTCAGTTTCATCGGTTGTGCTGCCTCCCTTGTTTATGAGGCATCAGCTACATCCCTGGACGACTCCTTCCCCCCCTCCCAATTTTTCATATTTACTGGTCACAGATGTGGTTTTGCAAACTGCTCTGAGGTTAAAAGTCGTCCTCCTGACTTTGCAGAGCAAATTCTAGGTTAGCGGGCCATTTGCCCAAAACCCTCTAACCCCAGGGCATATTTATGTCATTCCTGATGACAACAGCTTAGACAATTCCAACTCCTCGCCGGAGAGAGGGAAGGTCATAAATGGAGGCAGACCTTCCAATAACGAAGGTAGGTTCCCTGGGAATTCTGCGAGGAAGATGGAGCTCCTTCGCTTGAGTCGGTGTTTAACAGAGTCTGAAATATGAGCGGAGCAGTTGGTGTGAAATGCTTTTAACAGCTTCAGATGCTGAGCGAAGGGAGCTGTTGGGGTCTAATCCAATGTTTGTTTATTCAGGGATTTCAGATGTAGATAGAGGGAACCTAGAATCCAAAATGCGGGGCTTAGTGAATCCAACCCACACTTTAAAGGAAAAGAATAAGTTATTTGTTGTCAGAATGCGCATAATGATGTGGGATGTGGCTGGCTGGGCGTTCAGAAGGAGAGAAATCCAGGTAACCCCTGAGGGGAAAGCCTGCCGTTACTGCCATCCACAGGATTTTTGCCATCCATTTAACCAGAGTGAGATTCCGTCTCTGGAAGCCTGTCATGGGATAACACTGTGCCACAGGCACTCACTGTTATCAGTGACACTTAGGTTGGTGTTTTGCTCTCTGCTTTGGTGCTTGTCATATGAGTCTCTGCTCTCAGGTGAGATGATTACTGGAGTCACGCTGAAAACTGAGTCTCCGTTCTTCTCCCCTGCTGGCAATGCCCTCACTTTTCCAGCGTCCCGCTTCTCACTGAGGTACCCTAACTCTTTGGACTGCAAGACCTTCTGCACACCCAGGAAGAGAAGAGACAGATGGTCCCTGCCCTCTTGTGTGAACAGGATCAGTCTCCTCTGCAGCTTAAAAACCACATAAGCCAGACGAGGATTCCAGGTGGTGTTTATCCCAAAGCATTTCCAACAATCCCACAAGAATGTTAATTACTGACAGCAACAATCCTTTTCATATAACGGGAGTGCCTAAAGGTCTTACCTGAGGTTGGCTCCTATTGTATGAGGCACCGTAGGATCACAGAATAAAAGCAAGTCCTTTCCCCAGAGAGGTGACGGTCTAGAAGGAATTTCCAAGGAAAGCAGAACCACGGAAAGGCGGTGTGAGTCACCGACGGTAGCACAGCACATCCACGTTTCGCATCTCCCCAGTCCGAGTCCTTCAGTGCTGTGTACACACAATCGCATTTTCTTTCCAGCAGAGGCAGAGAACTGAGACTGCAGCAGTCTGAGAGCAAAATGGAGAGGAAACGAAGGAGAAAGGCTAAAAACAAAAGGAAGAATTGATACCTAGCACATAGAATGGTCACTTGCCTCAGGGCTGGGGAAATCAAAGAAATTATCTTAGAGCAGCAACGGAGGATGCCTGGAAAATATCCAGTCCATTGCTCCTGGTGGTCTCAGCACACTTCACAGATATTAATTAAACCTCATCTCTGCCCAGTGTGGGACATTACTTGCAGCAGCATCGCCCTGTCACTTTGTTACCTGATGCATACAGCAGATGCGTTGGGCCATACGGTCAGAATCCTTCATTCCCCTCGTACCTGGCAGTTGTTCCCCGTTAACCGTGCCCCCCTCGCCTCCCCGCACTCACATGACAGATTTCCCATTTTAAATGGCAGAAACTGGAAGCACAGAGAAGTTTTCCAACCTTGTGACAGAATAGTAAATATGAACAAAATTACCTCAGTCCACCAATTTAACACTTCAAAACCAATGGCACACGGCATTCGTGTGATGTGGTGAAGACAGGGACGGTGACCTGCAGAAATGGGGAAGAATACCGACATTGGAGCTATCTTGTTTACACGCTTTTCAGCAGCTCTTTACAGTTAGTTTGGGGTCTGCTTCCTCCTAACCAGAATGCTCCTCTAAACCTCATCACCCTGTGAAACACTGTGAAGGAATTTTCCTCTACATATAATGGTTTTTTCATGGAAGAGATAACGGACTTCTGCGTTTTTACTACGTCATCTGAAAAAGGGACAAGCTCAAACAGTTGTAAAATTCAGCATTTCAGAACAGAGCTTCGGGTTCATGTATCGGACACTTTGAAGACCTTACTGTGCAGCGTTAGATGTAAATTTATCTACGCACAGAAGTGCAGAGACCTAATTCGACTCTTATTCATTAAGTAAAACATCTCGATACCAATGCCACCAAGCAAGAGATCCAAGACCTCGATTAGACACAGTTTCCACTCCCCAGAGGTGCTGAAGGATGCGTGGAGCCCCAGAGGACTTGTCTTTTGCCAGTAACCTCCTGCCACATGACCTGTGCACCACAATCGTGGTGTCTCTTGAAGCACCTTCCTGCCAAGAAAGTCTGGGCGTCATGCTGCAGCAGCTGGGTGTGCTGCAGAAGTCCGGACAAGACCTTGGTTCCGTAGTTCTCCGAGTAGAGCGTGGAGCTCTGTGATACAGCCCTGATTTGTCAAGGAGGAAAACAAGCTTCTGTTCCCAGCAGCTTCTAGTCTGCGAGCAAAGCTATGCCTGGAATCATTCTGCATAAATTTTATTTTTAAATCCTTTCTAGCCACTTGCAAATTTTAAGCATCTCCAAAACCAGGGCAGATTTGCCAGGATTTCTTCCTACTTTTCAGCAATCCAACTTCTTACCCCCATTAGCGCTGTCTGAATCTTTCTCGGATGCAGGACTGAGCAATTTGGAGACACAAGGACAGTTTAAAAAGAAAAGAACACATCTCGTGCTGAGGAATGGTACTACGCTGACAGCTCTAGCAGATAAAACGTGGGTAGCCTTCCAATAGGTAAAGCATTTTACTCGCTAAAGCTGTCAATCTGGCGCTTTTCACGCACGTTAATTTTGCTTTCTCCCTTTTTTTTTTTTTTTTTTTTTGGTTTAAAGATCCCTTCAGGGCAACAGTTCTGCAAAAACATCACCGTTCTGCCACCTTTCCACGCTCCTCCCGGGGGAGCGGTGATCAAAGCCAGGAGAGCAAAACACGCAACTCCGATGGGATATGAAACGTGGGTGATCGTGCCGTGAACCCTTGTATCTTCCCGACAGGTACGCTGCACATTAAGCACAGCAGGATCTATACGTCTGCTGTCACGATGTGGTTTTACCACGTATTTTTATTTCCTTAGTACCTGAATGGCAGCTTTAGAAATCAAATTACAGGCTGAGTGCTACAGGCTGCAGCCCCCTGACTGAGCCACTAAATCAGACTAATTGAAACAACAAATATGCCTGAATAGCAGTTCCTTACGAAAATGTTGCCCTTACAACTCATTGCTTTTACTTCTAGCGTAACTTGACTGGACTTATTGACTGCTTGGTATTTCTGCTACTGCATTTGAAGTTTATTGATTCTAAGAAAATATGAAATGAGTTTCAAAGAGGTCAGAATGTGACTTTCTTGTGTCCAAGTAAGACACAAAGGCATTCAGAAATACTACCTGGAGCAGAGAGAACTGCAGGAAACTGAAGGCTGCTAGTTAGTACTGACAGAGATCGGTGGGGTTTGAACATCGCTGCCCACTGAGTGGCCCGGCCCTGAAAGAGGGGAAGGTGCTAATCCACCTTCTAGTGAAGAGGAACTGCCCCACTGTAAATGCTGCCCAGGCTGTTGCTCCCCCTTCTTCCTCCTCCACTAACAGCCATTTTTGGGGGGGGGTGGATGCTCTTAGAAGGACCAAAGGCCGCAGTGGCATATCCTCCTCCATTGCAGTGGGAGGTAGGTGTTGGCAGGGAAATCTGAGAGGAAAATATTCCTGTGCGGTGGACATTTTGTGTAAGAGCAAAATGTCCTCACACTCCCAAAGGAATTCAGTTAAAAAGGATCGCTACCAAAAACTGGAGAGAATTCAGATGTTTGGAACAAATTTACATTGCTAAAATGGGGAATTGGTGCAGAAAGAAGTTAAGGCTATCAGAAGTGCCGTTCATTTCTGAAAGTACAGAAGCGTATGTATTCAACAAGAAACCCATTGCTCAAAAAGACTTTCATTCCATGTTCAAAAACCTACAGTGAGGGCTGAGAAGAAATTGAGGTTTCTGTCTGTATCATCTGGAATGAACATTTACATTCTATGAAGAAAGGAAATGGCATTTTTCGGATGCGAGCCCTCTGAGGCAGGTAACAAAAAAGATATATTTGACAGAGGAAGAAAAGCTGTCTCACAAATTTAATGTTTTTCTAGCCCCAAATGGCTGCAGTCTGCCTCTAAAACCCTCCTTCAGGCTGATGCTTGCTTCACAATCTGTTAGTTTTGTCTAAACCGTCCTCTCAAATGGAAGTCCAGCTCTTCCCTCCCAACCTCTAGCCCACTCACCAGGCGTCACACAGCACTCACCTGGTCCTCTGGAGTTGTCATCGCCATACCTGCGGTGAGACACTACTTCTCACGCCACCAGGTCGTTCTAGGAAGCACTGCTTTTGGAGAAGGCAGCGCAGGGGAAGACAAGGAATAGTATTACGGACGTGCTTTTGATGTTTAGTACCACTGGTGCTGTTAATGTGTGTTTTTACTAAAGAGCAGGGCTTGTGTATTATGCCAAGCTTAAAAAGAAAGCTGTAAAAAAAAGTACCACATCAGGAAGAAAAACCTTGCATAACACTCCTATTCTCTCTTTTTTGTTAAGTGTTGTACCCCGAAGAAGCACACGCTGTGCAGCGGAGGCAGGAAGTGAGCGGGGCGAACTCTGACACTGAGAGAGGCAAATGCCTCACTGTGAGCGATTTCCAAACCAGAAAGATGAAGAAGTTGGTCTTGTTCCTGGCTACAGGCGGTTCTGACGCACGAAAGGTTTTACAAATTTTCAGCTGATGCAGGTGAACGATGCCGACCGTGTTAGAAGTGACAGAACTAAGAAATCTTGCACTTCACCTAAACGTGACAGATATGATGTATGTAAAGAAGGACCAAGCACAGAAAACTCTGTGATTCTCTCCCCTGAAAGGCTGACCGAATGCAGATAACAGATCAGATCCTGACGGGGTTTTGGAACAAACCACTCAAAAGTAGATTTTTTTTTACTCATGATTAAGATGGGAACCAATGAGTCCAGTACTGGATCCGCTGTGCCGCAGCAGCCGACTTGGAGACCACCATTCAAACTGGTCTGAGGTCAGTGAGCTGATCTGTTCAAACAGCACTGGGAACTCACCGTGTGGATACTGAAGCTGACTGAGAGATGAGAGATCCAATAATCCAAAAATCTACCACAGAAGGGAGTAGGGTAGAGATCTGCCGCGTTCAGAAGTGGTCTGCAAAACAACCCACATAAGGGAGCAGAGCAGTAGGGCAAGCAACAGAAACCAGTCCCCACCTTTGGGAACAGACGGGGTATCTTGAGTGATGACATCAAGAACGCGCAAACGCCAACGCAGTGGTCAGTGAGGACAACATCCCAGTGCGGAGTGCTTCACAGGCCCAGGGTGGGTGGGGTGACACTGCAGCAGAAGGTGAGCAAACCACAGCCTGAAAGATAAATAGATATTAATTAAAGTTGTGCACCAATTTATGCAGTGCTTGGAATTTAATTAGCCCCCCCAAAAAAAAGCTACAAGCAGACTTGAAATTGGGCACTGAGTGAAACTGCTCTAAGTCAGCACTTAGAGGGGATCTCTTCTCTGATCCAAGGAATCCATCATTAAACGCATGGGGAAACAACAGACAGCAAAAGAGAGGGTCTGAAAAATTAGCAGCGTACACAGTTGTGTTGAAAAGCCTCCTTCACATCAGAACACCTTCACCGGGGTACCTGAACCAGAGAACGAGGGTTTTAAAAAACAGAGGGAAGGCTGCACAGGGTGCTGAGTAAACCTGAATACAGCCCATCCTAAAGCTCATCTGCTATATCGAATTCCTACGTGGAGTATAGCGGACGCCAGAGGAAGGGCCGAAAAGACTCGCGGCTCTGTGAAAGATAAGAGGAAATGCAGAACTGACAGCAAGTGGGCACTCATGGGTCACCAGAGAAAGGGGAACAAATGCAAGCCTTGGTGGTTACAGTTAAGCACAAATAAATATGTAGGAAAGGAACATTTTCTATTATTTCCTTCAAGGAGGAAAGTTTGGGGGGAAATGGCCTATGCCAAATATTTTTCTCTGCTGGAGGCATCAGCAGGGTTCTGACAGGCACGATAGGAAAACAGATCGTACGTTCGTGCATATTCAACAGCCCCTATGGGAGACATCATTTTCTCAGGCTGCCGTTTGGGTTGTGTTTGGCACTTGAACTATTTCATGGGCTTTGATAGCCCAGGATCTGCAGAGATGTTGTTTTGTTCTGAGGGAAAAGACTAGAAGCGCATGACCAGAAGCTCTGATCAGCTTTTGAAAGGCCCAGACCAGCAGAGCTCAACCAGCAAAACTCCTTTGTAATGGAAATGCCATACCTAGGCATGAAATTAGAAAAGCAATGTGTACAAGCAGATTACAATAAGATTGAAGTCATCCCCAGTATTCCTGCCCCAGCAGAAAAGGATGCAAAGTTAAGATACCTTTGAGTAGTGAGCTGTCTACCCAATTTAGCCGCCCAAGCAATCAACGACAGATCTTTACGTGCAAGAGCGTTCAGTAGACCTAACATACAGATCTTCATAGGGAAACTGAAAGGAGCTAATTAATTGCCCCAGATAAACAGAATTAAGCGCAGAACTGGACATAGATCTTTACAGACTGGCGCTGTCTGAGCTGAATTCTCTCCTTGCACTCTCACTAGTGCTTATGACCCTAGTGAGGCACAAAGATTAATGCTTGTACAAAAAGCATGTGCTTTCCACTTTTTGTAAAGCGCTTGTAGGCTGTCTACTCAAACGTTTCGTCTGGTTTCAATTCGAGATAGTGTTGGTCTCACCTTACAGCCTTAGCTGGGTGTAGTTTTACTCTCCGCTGTCCCGTTGCAGAGGAGCCTGAAGTGACACCTTTCTATCCTTGCCGCTATGATTGCTAGGAAGTGAATTCAATAAGAAGACTCCGTTTAGGCTCCAAATTGACCAGCTCGATAGCAGGGTTGCCCTGGGTTCCCCAGTTTGCAACCCTCTGCTGCCCCAAACTCCAGAGAGGTAATGACTGGTATTCAGAGTTAACTCACAAACCACTGGGCAGGTGGGAGATGTTGGAAAGTCAGGCAAATTCTCTTTGTTCCCAAGAGGAGAAGCGTTAAGTGGCCTCACAGGAGCTTAAAGAGGAGTTTGGAGGCTATCCTTGAACATGGGATGTTTCCCAGGGCATCACAAATGCCAAAGAAATTTCTTTCTTTAACCGCTTTTCTGCCGTGGTGCGCAAAGGGGACACCGAGGGGTACAGCCTCTGCTGTACCTGAATACGCTAAAACGCCCCAAAAGAGCCAGGCTGCACAGGCTTTGAAGATGTGTAGTTGAGAAAACACCTAGAGGGGCACCACTTTCTTCATTAGGCTTCTGTAATCATACAGCAATAAGAAAGAAATTTCCCGTTAGAAAAATACTGCTGCAGTGCAGAAGTGGATAATGTGTATTTTCCACCAAGGCCTGTCTAACAGTAGGAAGCGCACCTTGACCTGGCGTATATACCCACAAAGCTTGGGGCAATGTACTAGGGGTCGCTTGGCCTTTTCTAGAAAAGGTAAAAAGATGTGAATTTACTTAGAGGACTGGTCCGCACACGGTGATTTGCAGTCACGCGCAGGGTATCTACCGCACAGATGGGCAGGCCAGAGGAAGAAGCTACTCCCTCCTCCACCAGACCAGTTCATTTTGGCCCAAATATTGTGGAGAAAAATCCCAGACAGAGTCTGGTCAGCAGGAAAGGTCTGTCTGGCAAGAAATACCCTCCAAGCACCTTTGAGAAGGCAGAGGAAGAAGTTAAACACTGAAAATGAAGAGTCTGCAGTGCACAGGCAGCTCCTGCAGCAGAAAAAACTGAGAGCAGGTTTTTCAAGACCATGACTTTGGACTAAGGTTCCTAAATTCTGTGCAAATTTCACTTTAGGCATCTGCTTGGATCTGGCCTTAAATCTCCCTTTATTTCTGGGGAGAACAGCAATACTTCCACAGTGTTACACAGCACCACTGTTAAATTGAGTAATCCCTCTTCAAGACCTAGGGGTGGAAGGTCTTGCACGAAAAAGCTTTTATTTTAGATCTAAAAGCAAGGTAAAAGAGAACATCAAGTAACAGAGTCAGCTCTGAGAGGATTCCGAGAGATGTAATATGCTTGAGAAAGGTGAATCTCGGGCTCGAGGGCTGCAGCTGATCTTGGGCCCCTCACCTCGGCAGACACAGCTGCCTTGGTGCTGCGCAGCTACACACCTCGTTCCTCGAGCAAGGTCTCTCGGCTCCAATTTCTCTGAGGTGCCTTTCTATGTGGAAGCTAAAGATCATTAAAATCTTCCAGAGGAAAACCATGAGATCCAGCCACCATTCCTGCCTTCAATAAATAACACAGCTTCTAGCATAGGCAGCTCTGTGAATTATTGCAGAGCACATAATAGTCCCTGTATTTGCCTACACAATCACTGTGCTCCCCAGATCTAACTCATTACTGTGCTTAGCGAAGCGCTCTGAACTGCCTCAAGCATGAAAAGCACCATATAAGACCAAATTTTATTCTCATAAAAAGGTATTAAGGCAAGTTAGAGGCACTATTGACGCACATGATATAATTGGCAAATGTTCACAAAGGCAAAATCCAGCTTTGTGCATTAAGCTGGAGGGTACCTGTGTGCACACTGAGTCTGCCTGCGCGTCCTCCCCTCTGCCCTACAGCGCTCCCAGCTCCCACCGACAAGCTGGCTGGCTGAGAGCCGCGACTTCCCAAGCACAGCCCTTTTTCACTTTGGATGAGAAGCAGCACTCCGCTTGACCTGATTTTAGAGGGAGACGTCAGCCCCGCTGGCTAGGATCTGGCATTATCCAGCTGCACCTCCGTCTTTCCTCGCCCATCATACCCCTACAATCATTTCGGTCACCTTGGTGACGCAACCTGTTACCCCCTGAGGATCACATCTGCATCCCTGTCCCTGAACCGCAGCCTGTGCCACCCTTTCCACAGCTGTCAGCTCAGCTGGGACCCGCAGCACCCTGTTGTTCCCTCCCCAGAGTTCATGCCCAGCTCACCCTCCCCACCAGGACTAATTCCCTTCCCGGGTCAGCTACTGCCTTCCAAAAAACTCTGTCAGGGCACCGCGCTTACCCCAGTCTGTCCTGGCCTGGATTCTCGTTCCCTGCGTGCTGCTCTTGCCAAATTTATTTCCAAAAAATTACCTGTGAAATGGAGGGACACTGGAGTTGAAGAACTGAGATAGCTGAAGTCCTTCTTAATAGGAAGAGGTAGAACTCAAATAGCTCCCAGTGACCCAGAGGTCCTGGAAAATAAGTAATATTTGGAAATGTCAGGTCATTCATCTACACAAAAGGCTGTGTATCAGTGCTGTGCTTAAGGATGTTATCGGAGAAGCCAGGAATGTTCTTGGCATTGGTGGGTATTGGGCAGAACATTTTTTGCTAGCCCACACAAAACTGTTGGGTTGTCCCAAGCCAATGTCACGTCCCAGAGGGACGTCAGAGTCAGCGCTTTCACTGCTGTCATTACCAGCAACCAAGATAAATACATTAAATATTAATGGGAATATTGAGAAATAACAAAAACTAATACAGAAACCACAATGGTATGTGCTCGCAGGCACATGTGCACGCACGTGTGTGCAGTCTGTCCAGTGGACTCATGTGATCACCCATGATCCTGGCTCACAAGCTACGTTCAGTCCCTGAAACTTTCCACTGTCTTGAATTCCTTCTGCACAAACAAAGCCCTGTGGCCTGTTTCAAAGCACTAACAGCTCCATTTTGGCTAGAAAGCACGTGAGTTTTCAGGAGGTTGGAGCTCAGTTTCTCTTCTGGACTATCAGGTATTTGGAAAGGTGCAGAGGTTGTGGGATCATCCTGGGAGAGAAAACTGTGCCCCTCCCCATGATACACTGCGCCCACAAACCTGACGCACTGACAATCATGCAGCCTTGACTCTTAAAGAGAAGAGCAAGTGATGGAAAAAGTGGGTGGAAACTGCCAAAAACCTGATGTGCTCAAGGCAGCCGTGGCGAGGGTGAGCATTCCTAGAGGAAGGAACTGGTGCGCGCAGTGTTTCTCTGGTCCAGCATACGGGAAACACCGCTTGAGAGCTTTCACTTCAAGCGTGCGCTAAGAAGGGGGGTTTATGTTTCTCAGTCTGGTTCAATTTTCTTGGCTGCCCTCCACTCTGCCCACAAAGTGCTGCTGGAAAAGGAGGAAACTCTTACTTGCGTGCACAAAGACTGGGAGTTTTCTTCCTCCTCGCAGAGATGAACTAACTATTCAATGGAAGTTTTCTCCATCGGGTCCCTTAGTGTGTCCAGTGGCCTGTTTCTGCCCACCACTGCTTTAGCTGACCACGAATTCAGTGGAGTGAGCTTGGTGTTAGTAAGTAGGAAGAGACCTGGAGTAGTGATGTGCTCACACAGCTTCATTTTTAGATCTTTCCTGATGGGAGAAATTGAGAACCAAAGATGTTCCACCAAACCTACTCATCCAATTACTGGAGCACTTTGAAAACGTGAGATGGATCAGTCTAACAGGCCAAACTTCTCCCAGAACAGACCGTGAGCGTGCAGACACTGCACTTTTGGGAAGCATCGAGAACCAGACAGATTAGCTTTGTGGCTTTTGTTAGTTGGTTCTGACTTGCTTTTGACTACTTGCCTGCTCACTATTAACACCCCATGGTGCAGTTGTGTTTGACATCCCTATAACAAACGCTGATTTATGTGGCCTCACGCAATTCCTCCTCCTTTGTGTGGCCTTGAGAACGGCGTAACAGGCATACCAAAATGGAACCCATTTAAATCAGTCACTACCATCGGAGCAGACATCTTCAAAGAGTGTTATCTTTGTGAATCAAACTTCACCCTTCCTGAATAATCAAGTTTTTTAAATGAAATTAGCTTTTGGGGTTTGGCAGAAGCAGACAAATACTTACTCCAGTGAGCAGACTTAAAAAAAAGGTGAAAGCGTGATTGAGATTCACAGAGCTACAGAATAAAAGAGAGAAAAGATCAGAGAAAAATCAAATGTGCCACATTCATCACTCAATCATTCAATTGCAAGTATTCGAGCAGCTGTCCAGTGAAAGGAATTCAAGGTCCCTATTTCACAGCAGGTCTCTAAACATCTCTGGTGCTTTTCCACATGGCAATGCAGCAGATGAGCCGCACTCCTTTCTGTACCCATCGCCCGTAGAAAATCTGCAAACGATTGTCACTGATGCTCACTAATTTAGGATCCATGTCATAACATACCCTGTTTCCAAAGCACGTCGACTACTTAACGTGCTGCCTGCTGTAGGAATGTGGTTTTGCTTTGGTACGATGTGAACGCTACGATTATGTGCTGCATGTGCCAAAGAGGCAGGGCTGGATGGGGAAAGAGAAGGGAGGTTTGGGCTCAGAAATGATAGTACCTATTTTTGGCTCCCGAAGCCAAGCTGTGCAGCTCCCGCTCCGTTCTGATGATCCAAGTCATATCATACTAGATGTCACCAATCCCAGGCAGTCATGACAGTTTGGGGCGTTGGGTTTTGGCATCCTGGGGGAGGGAAGATAAACAACGATTTTTCTGAAGTCTGTATCATGGTAACTGTTATTTCATTATTAATATTTAGATGAGGTTATTTTTCAGTCTGAACGTATTAGCACAACACAGGAGACGCATACCTGGCTCTTCCCTCTCTGACAACGCTCCACCAGAACGCAGCAGGACATCCCCTTCTCCAAAACATCCACCCGTTGGGCAACCACAGTGATTTTTTAAGATCTGGTTTTAAGACCAAAGGCTCCCTGCTGCCTGGAACACACAGAATATCGTCTAACTGGAGTAAATTCCCATCCCGAGTCTGTTTTACATAACTGCAGTGTTTACTGGGGGTCGCACAGTATTTTCACAGCGCTCCAAGTGCTGCAGTCCCCACTTCCCTTAGGGATATGGCCCGCAGGCATTTTACCAGACATCTGCTTCGCAGTGAGAGCCCTCTGTGTGCTTTCAACCTGAAACCGGCATAAGAGGGTAAGCTGAGCCCTCTCTCGACAGCCCCCCAGTGACAACTTATTCCCGGACCCGAATCCTCAGACACCACAAGCTGAGGTCTCTGCTTCCATCACCCTCCGGCAGGCGTCACAGCCTTCCCCCCCTCCATGACTTTGGAAGACAGTCCAGATCCTCTCCTGAAACTCAACGCTCAACCTGGGCACCTCTCTTCATGGCTGACGTTGGATATCTCCAATGGGTAGAGCCTCGCACAGCCGGAGCCACGCCAGAGCTCATCTGGAAAGCAGGGAACCGAAACGCAGTCTCGTAGATCTTCAGCTCACCTACCCACAGGAACATCTTTTCTTTCTTCAGCTGCTTTTCTTCATTACGTTATCCTGCAGTACGCTGTGCTATCAAGTAATTAGAAACACATACATAACAGTTTAGACCGGAGCTTTTATCTTTAGAAATGTAACAGTGAAAGAAGATGATACCATGTAGACATTGTAAAAAGAAATAGTGTAAAAATAAGTTACAGTTTTGATCAAGGAACGAATATGTATGAATAATCACAATCATGTTTTGCAGTCATGTAACTTTTAAATCTTTTTCTCTCCCAAACATCTGAAGAATATGAACGGATGTCTGAATCCTTCACATGAGAACAGCTTAAACGAGCTCTGAGAGAAAATACCCAACCTGAGCTAACCATCCCTGTTCTTGGACGGGGGCTGGCAGAGCTCACCCCCTCTCAGGACCAACCCCATCCTCTGTTCCTGCCAGCCGCACAGCCTTCGGCTCCATTCTTTCAAGCAAAGGTTGGCAGAAGGAGCACGGTACCATTTTATTTAATCACGGTGGAGTTTTGGTATCCACAGGAAAAAATCCTGGAACCAGAGTGTATTTTCACGATCAGTGACTACAGAGCAGTATAAAATGTCTGCACTGCTTCTTTCCAATCCAGCCTGTGCCTTTGAAGTCATGGTAACAGCTTTTGGATTCGAATCCTCTGATGAGACTCCTTGATTTATTAGGTAAAACATCTGGAAAAAATGAAGACTTGTGGCAGCGTAAATCCCCCAGAAGGAGCGGGGAGAGGTTTCATCTGAACAGTACTCCTGTCAAAAAGCGAGGAAACCCGAGCCCCGGCGACTGGCTTAAGGTTGCTGCGAGGTTGAAAAGCTCCGGCTCAGAATGGGCCCGTTCACATTTCACCCACTGGCCCCGAAACCGGGACGTAGACTTGGCGGGGGCTACAAGCAGAGAGAGGAATGTACATCAGCGAGCAGCCCTCGGCTGGGACCGTGCCATAGCTAACTAAATGATTTTCAGACGCTCTTGCAGCTTGAACGTCGGTAGCAATTTTGCCCTTGACATTAATAAGGTAGCTCCTGTTATAAATCACTGCGTACTGTGGGAGCAGTACGAAATGTAAAATACCTGCCTCTCTCCCGCAAAGAAAAAAGGCAACTGTGAAATACAGACGGGTCAGAAATACATAGTTCAGGTCACCTCCACGGCATTGCTGTGATGAAGAGGGGTGTCAGGGTGACTCTTCTGTTCCCCAACTGCAACAGAATGCTGGCTTCGGCAGAAGAAAAACACCAGCCTTGGATGGTGCTGATCTGAAAGGAATTAAATAAAACCTGCACAGGTAACAAACGAGGAGAGAAGCGTTTTATGAACTGGATTTCTCCTTTTATTTTGAATCAGCCCTGAANAAAAAAAAAAAAGGGAGAGGAGAAACGGAACAGCAGGAACAGCTTGCTGTGCTTTGGAGTTACTGCGAATGGCATCTCCTGTGAAATGTGTGTGCAGGGGCACATGTGTGTGAGTGCATACGTGTGCATCTGTGCGTATCTGTGTAAAATATTTGTTAGATGAGGGCAAAGCTAGAAATCATGGAGGTACTTGACTCAGAATTATTTACTCTCTCTGCTTCTTCCATGCAACAACCCATGTTCCAAATTTCAGAGCTCATGCTTTTTTCCCCCCGAGAGCCATCTTTTGACAGTTATTTTCCCATCTAAATCCCCCTTCAAGCAATTTGAATAATACAGTTCAAACACTAGACCGAGTGCCAATGTTCTTTTTGGAGGGGGCGTAGGACCAGTGGAGGAGGGGGAGTTCGGGGAGGATTTTTTTAATCAGATAAATTATTGCTGGGAAACCAGCCACTTCTCTCCATTCAATTTATACTCTATGGGGAATCCATCTAATACCCCTTCTCTTCGCGTGAAGCAGGACCTGCGAGATGCTGTATCAAACCAGGGAGGAAGGCAAAAGATGGGCTGGAGTGCAGGGAACGAACAAACAACGGGAGGAAGGGGCTAGGCAAAAGCCGGTGGACAAGAAGAAACGCCAGAGAGATGTGTACACACCTCCTCAGCCGAGGGAGGAAAGGAGAAAACGGTTTTGCTCGTTTCTCTGCTGGCAAATTGGAGCGGGCTCAAGCGTGCGCAGCGTGGGCCGGGAGCTTCAGGGCTGACGTAAGGAGCTTTTCACCTGCAGGGAGGTGGCGCAGCTCCAGGCAGGCCCGTAGCCGCGCGGGATGGAGGTTCCTACCAGGCGCTGTTTGAGTTTGCAAAATGAGTTTAGTGATTTCGCACCGGTTCCCAGCGGAACTGGGAACGTGCCAGTTCACCTCGCCATTGTAATTGGAACTGGTTAATGCTTTGCTGGCCGGCTGAGAGAAGCCAAGGACTGGGAACAGACAGCTCCCAGCACATCGGGTTTCAGACATGCTTGCAGGGCAGCATGTCTGGGAAGTTTGCCGCGCTGTCTGGGCATACCTTTTATTCTTGTTTTGCATCTCTCGAACACCTAAGGCCCCCGACCAAGACACGGCTCCGTTGTGCCGAGGTGCTGTACGTACACGCAGCGAGAGCCAGGCTGTGTCCCAAAGAGCTCTGAGTCTAAAAAGGGAGACAATTAGAGGTGGGGAGTAGAAACAGGTGCACAGGGAAGGGAAATGATTTCCCCAATGAGTCGGTGTCCAAACCAAAACCAGAACCCGGTGCCCGACACCAGGCCGCAGCAGTTGCTTCTCTTCCAGTGCAGTCCTTAGGCTCCCTGCTCCAGCCTAAATGCATATAGAGTCTCGGCATATTTAGTCTCGGTGACTAAATGCATAGGATTTTTCAAGAATTAGGGGCAAGCGGCACCTGAACGGGTGTCACAGTGCACTTTTCTGGCCTTTTATTCTCCTTTATAACGAAGAATGAAAAGCTTTAGTGCGAGAGTTGGCAGTAAGCTCAGGAGACAAGGAGACTTCTGAGGAAGATTTCCCACATTCCAGGAGTGACTACAGTACAAATAATGGTGGAAAATAAAGGAACTGACTCAGCAGGAGGCAAAGGAGAACAAGTGGAAGAGTAACTCTGCTCTGGAAAGCTTCAAGGAGAATATGACACACAGAGAAATAAGGCAAAAAAAAATAATAATTGAGACATGTGTAGTCTGCATTTTGGATAGCTTCCTTCTGCCAGCCCAGGTGTCAAAAAACTGCTGAGCACCCCTTCTCAGAAAGTCAAGCCTTGCACAGAGTCTGCTTATTTTTGGCCCAAAACAAACAAACAAGAGACTCTTCATTCAGAGCTCATTTCCATCTGGCTTTCGCCAGTCCCCCTGATCTCCAAATCTAAGCTGTGTGAAGGTGTCACTCCTGATACTACAGATTCCTCTCCCAGGCAAAATTAATGCTTAAAGCAATACCAATCTAAGTACATAATTAACCCTCCCCCTAGCCCACCTACCAAATAAATTTATTTTCAACTTGAATTAACCGCTGAGGTTATCACTTGGAATTACAGATCTCCCTAGAAATGCCAAGACCGCTTGTGCCAGGAGGAAGTGAGCCCCCTTGTTCCCCAAGTGTCAGGTTTTGGGGATCGCCTTAACCTGCGGTGGTTCTTCTCCAGCCGAGGCATTCTCAGGAAATAAAATTAATAACGTTTTGGCATTTTTCCCCTCCTTTCTAGGAAATGGAGAAAGTGTTATCTCTTTCTCCTCAGATATTTTTTTTCTTGTATTTTGAGTCCCCAAACAGATGTACTTCATTAAAGCACCACCCATTTCAGAGGCTTTACTTGGGATGGATGAACTCTGGTGGCAGGTATATTCAAACTGCTTTGTGCATTTAGTTGTCCCTAACTGTCTTTTGGGGAATCTGTTCCAGATTCCAATCATTTTATGCGAAGACTCAGGCACTTGGTGATCTCCCCCCTCCCAATCCCCAAGAGAAACAGAAATACCAAGTCTTCAACCCTAGATCAAGCGCAGACCTCTCTAACATCCCAACCTGGAACCATCTTTCATGCATCTCCTTTCTCCATGACTCTTGCACGTCACAGGATCTCCCAGTCTAACACGAGACAACGCATGACATGAATCAGGACCTCTGCTCTTTGCCAGCAGGTACATATTAAATTGCTGTTTAAGCCTCTCCAACATTACTGGAGACTCACCTGGCTGTGGGAGTTTGGGGCTGCTCCATTCTTCCACGTTGGTTATCATCTTTCACTTCTTTTACACCTGATACCATGTGGTTTATAGAAATCTCTCTGGGCTCAATAAACTATGGAAGTAAGCCTCCTGGTTCTGTTTTCTTCTTTTCCTGCTCCTCTTCATTCCTTTCCTGGCTCTAAAGCTAAGCAACCGAATTCCCTCGGGTTCACTGTTAAGCAAAGGACGGATAGAAATGGCAGGAGAAAGGGTCCTGCCTGAGCACGAAGGAGAAGCAAGGAGGAGACCCCAGCCAGCTGACAGGGGAAGATGCCTGCCTGCTCCACTGTATTACACAGAGGGTAAGGAAAGGACAAGGAAAACCAGGATTTGTATAGCCAGGGATCTGTGTTCCGACTAGATCCCACAGATCATCTTCCTCGCAGCGTTCCTGCTCGCTTCTGTGTCCTGTACATGCCTGGCTGGACAAAGGGCAGCGCACGCTCATTCAGAGCAGGATGTGGCTGCTTCTCCAAATGGATGTGTGGCTGAGGCTTCTTCCACCAGTGGGGACTCTACTTTGCATTTCTTTCTCCTCCCTGCAGCTGCAAACCTTCAGGTATCATTTCGTATCATTGAAATTACAGCTCTGATCAACAGACAGTTTCAGAAATAATTCAAGGGCAGGGAGGGAGGAATGACAGAAGAATGGTAGGATACTTCTTTAGAAACCAAGACCAAAACGCTAGTGTAAAAGGGCCGGTGGAAATCTTGTTTTCATCGCCTGCAAAAACCCTGATGCTGGAAAATGTCGTCCCCCCCCTGCTTCTTTCCCAATTCGCTACAAGTTCAAACATGAGCAGCTTCTGCTGGGAATTGCTGAGTGTGCCAGAATATGATAGTTGCTGTTCCTACACTGTCCTCCCCTCCCCAGATTATCCCATTTTGAGCCAGAAAATGAAAGTTGCTCAGCGTTTACCAACCATTCTGCTCCTTTCTACTCCGCAAGGACCTCCACGGGAGAGCCGGATCTCTGCTGTTTACAAGCCCATCTGCTTCTGTTGCTTTTCTTCACCTGAAGTTAGAAGGCTCTGTTCAGGATATCGCTTGCAATTGTGTTGGGAACTGCAAAGAGCAAATGAGGATTTCAGGTGGTAAGCAAGCAGCGTGAAGAGTACAAATCTGTTCTCATCTAAGTAGCCCTAGAAATAATTTAAAAAATAAGAGTAAGATGAAAGAGGAAATTCCAAAAAGCCAACGATGGTTTCAGCAGCACAATCATTCCAAGGAGGGTTTTTCCCACATTTTTATGAAAACGTGAACATTCAGAACCAGAATGGAAAAAGCACGAGCGCTCCATCGACTGTTTCCCTGACACTACACTGATCCCTCTGGTCTCGGCATTTTAAAGTCTCTATAGGTAGAGCCACAAGACTCTACTTCGCCCAAACCTGTACTGCTGCCCCGAGCTGTTTAGTTGCGAGTTTTACGTGTAGTTTAACTCAAGGCCACACATTTCCAGGAGTAAGGGGGGACCCTTGGGAGTCAGAAAGAGCTTGGAAATTGTCTGTCTGCCCCTAATGCCTTCAGTGGGGTGCCCAGAGACTAACCTCAAAATCAGAGCTGCTGTCCTTCAGGGCCTGAGCCTGCAAGGGTGGCCACCAGCCGGACCAGAGGTGGCTCGCCGGACTTTTATGCACTTAAACACTCTCCGTAGCCCCGTACGCTGCTAGTCGGCTACTCACACTGCGCGACGTGCCTGGGCAGGCTGCAGTAGACATCCTCGGGCTCTGCAAGAGGCAGCTGAGCTCCCAGACGCTGGTGTAGATGGGGTGAATACCCACGAGAACCACGTCTCCGGCATGCCACAGCCACTGTGTGGGGCTCAGCTGCTGGAAAGGGGCTGCGATGCTGTGTCTGGGGGTGCCTGAGCCAACGGGGATCAGCAGGCTGCGGCACTCACTCTTTGCTGCCAGCTACAGGCTTCCAGTCCACAGTCTTGGTGCCTGGCTTGGAAAAGAAAACAGAAATTGTTGAAATTGCTGCTGTTCCTGGCCCTTCTGAGAGTTTGTGAAAATTAGAACAGCCCAAAGAGAGGAGCTGAACTGCCCCTGACCAGAAAACGTAGGTGACTGAAGTATCTTTGCTCCAGCCATTGCTGCATTTTGCGTCTCGAGTTGCTATTCCAGGCCAAGAACCGGCTAAGAAAGGGAGCAGCAGCAGCATTTGGGATGGTCTCTGTGCTGTGCTGTTAGCTTTAGGAGGGGCAGCCTGTCCACAGAGACACCGGCCACTCCGCATGGCAGAGCAGACGTGGCATTTTACGGAACGTACACCAGAAGTTCATGCTTTGTGCATGGACAAAGACAGAGAAGGAGCAGTACGTGCTGGAAGGTGGAGAGGATGCAGGATCTCGGAGGAATAACCCACTACAGGTTCCTTCTGACCAACCCTCTGTGCTGTGAGGTCACAGTTTATTTGCTGCACCAGTTCAGGGCCAGAAATTTGCCCAGTTTAGAGAGGAACACCATGTCCCAGTTGGCAGCTTCCTGGCTCTGCCCTACCAGCTCAGCACAACTCACACAGATCACGTCCCAAGTCTGGAGGCTATTGAGAAAGGAGGCTGCAAGCTCCCGGCAAGGGAGGAGCTTGCCAAGGCAGCCGCTCTGCTCGGTCATGCAACCTGCGGAGAGCATTTCCTTGCCTTGGCAACACCAATATCCCTTCCCCAAAAGATGTGTGGGCTTGGGCCCCTTCTTTCTGAGGACTTCATGGTAACACAGGGAGATCAGAAGACCTCAGACCTGCTCAATGGTACCGAACCGACTGCTGTTTCAGCTTCCTATGGCTTGCAGCCTGCACCTCAGAGAACTGCAAGTGCTTCGCTCCCAAGCTCCAGCAGAGTTCAGCCCTTCGGTGGGCACTAAAGCAAACCACTTGATTTCCAAACACACTCATGTTGGTGCTAGCAAGGTGCTGGGATGTTCTGAAAATGTAATGCTAAGGGCGTGAGGGGAGAAACACTGAAATTAGGCTTTACATCAAGTTCCTGTCTCGTTCACTCCCAAGGAATCTTCTCTTTCAGCCTAACTGTTCTTCGGAATAGCTACGTGTAACGCCCAGGCAGAAAACAGCGCCGTTAGCAATGCTGCAGCTCTGCGGGCCTGGATCAGGACCTCTCAAACACACATGCTCTTCATTAATGCTAATCCAGGAGCAGAAATGATCCGAGAGCAAAACCTCCGAGAGGATTAAGTACACAGATACTGCCTCATCAAGCTGTGATGCAGGGAGGGATCCAACCTGAACTTCCTCCAAAACACGCAGTCAGATCTGGTTGCTCTGGTTTGGACTCGACTCTGACAAGATGGAAAGCGGTTCAGCGAGACGTTGAAAGAGAGGAGCAGAAGCAAAGGACAACAATCCGCTCCCTCTTCCCCCAAAAAACCCCTCAGCATTTCACTTCTGGGGCTGTAAGCGCGCACAATAAACTTGTCTCCCTTCCCTCACTCCGGGTTACGTTGTTTGCTTTCCTGCAAATTGTTTCCACATTCTGTATAAATAACCCCAGTGCCAGCGAGGGGGAGGGGGAGAACGCAGGGGCGCGCGGAGAAGGGGTGGGAGGAAATCAAATGGCTTTGTTACTTTTGAAAAAGAAGGTGGAGGATGCCGAGAAGCAGTTTGGAGCTGGAGCCTTGGCAGACAGAGCAGAGAGTTGCCATCGAGCTTGCGTTCAGACCTGGAGGAAGAAGAGTAAACAAGGGGGAGATTATATATAATTATCGACAATCATGTTGCCGGGGATAAACAGGAATCAAAAGCACGGAGGCACTGAAGTCTGGCACGTCCCCAAGCACAGAACAGAAGCCAGCCAGCGAGAGGCAATGTGGCTGGAAAGCGCTTCCCTTTGGGCCTGTTTTCAGTTAGCTCAGGGGCTGGGGTTTTTTTCCTCTCTTTTTGGCTTGAGGCATTGCCCCATAAAGAGCGGAGCCCGTCCAATGGGAAACAGAAGCCAAACTGAAGTCAGCAGAATCCTTGTCTGCGACATTAATAGATTACTCTGTGCGAAACGTCAGAAACATTTGGAAAAGATACAGCCCGCTTAGGTCAGCAAAACCACCACCAACAGGAATTTCTGAACAAAAATGGCTTTAGAAACGCTCCAGAAGCCATGCCTGCGTGTCCCGCGGGAGACCCTCTTCGCAGGACACAAAGGGTGAGCTGCAGCTAAGGGTGCCAGGCGGGCCCTGCTTGTGGCACCCATGGACTTCACGACAGAAGGATGTGGGGGCCCCTCGGCTGCCTCACCTTCCCCCGGGGTGCGCGGGAGAAGCTGTCTGTTTGGCACAGCCCTCTCCTCCATTTGCTGCAAATCAAAGGCGAAAGGATGAGCCGTCAGCCCGTACCGTGGGACAGCCCTGCGCTCCCTCCCGCCCGCCTCTGCATCTGCAGAGGGAGCAAACGGGAACCCGAGCGTGATGGGACCCTCCCTCCGCCACCTGCCCGCTCGGCGGCGGGCGCGAAGGGGAGGCGTCGGAGGCCTTGCCGCGCGGCGGGATGGTGATCCCCGCAGCCACCCGGCTGTTTTTTTTTGGGGAGCAGCAGGGCCAAAGCAACAGGGTGCCTGGCTTGTTCTGCCTCGCTGCCAGAATGGCGCTCCCTCAGCAGAGCAGCCACAGCTTTGCTTTTGCAGATCGTGGGAGAGGGAAGAAAAAAGGACTCTGTGGGCAGTGAAGATGGCTCTGGCCGTAGTCAAACGAGCAGGTTCTGATGCTACAAGTGCTGCAGACAAGACCAGGGATGCTGAGCTGCCTCCCCGAGTGCTTAAAGGTGCCCTGCAAAGGGGCAAGAAGGAGGAAACGATGAAGAAAGCAAGCCACGAAGCACAACTAAAACAAAGGCAGATGGCCCATAAGGGCTGGGGCTCTTTTTAAAAGAAGGACTTGGGGGGGATTTAAAAAAGAGAAAGGAAAGAAGTCTCATTCATCCTTCTCTTCCTTTCCTTGAAGGCTCTGGAGAGTTAGAGGGAAGGCGACATCATGACGAACAAAGGACGGCAACCTCAGATGGTGACAGAAGGAGGATTGTTTAGCAAGACAGTGTAAAAAGCTCTCTCCCAGGCGCTATTTTAAATCCAAATAGCTTACAGCCCGCGGAATTCTTAAGCCATTTTCCTGATCCCTCAGCTGTTCTTCATTGAGAACGCAAGCAGATATTTCAAAGCAAAAAAAAAAAGAAAAAGCAGAGAGGAAAAAAATATATATATTAAGAAAGAACCAAACCTGTGTTCAGAATCTGCATAACAGCACAGGAAGTGGGGTGTGCACACTGGCTCTTCTACCTTCTCCCTTTCAGTACGGGTGTTCTACATGTCCTTTCTCCTAAGGGCAAAAAATGGATTTTTTTAAGGGAAATGACATTTGCTCTATGAGAACAGCATCACAGTTTGGTGAATGACATTACCTGGGTATAGCATTTTGTGTATTTTCTGTGAATTCATCATTATGGGCATTTTTCCTTCAGGATTTTTTACGCTGACAAATCCTTCGCCAGTGCTGGGTACCTGTGTGCACGTGTATATATGCAGAAGTGCAAGATCTCTCTGCTGGCCATGTAGAAACTGCTTGGGTATCACAGATGAGGTCAGTCTGAGCATGGAACAGGAGCGTATTCATCTCAGAACTGCTGGAAGCAGATCAGAAAGAAAGAGCAGAGGGAATGGAACTGGAAAAAAGACAGTAATGGGTTAAAAAAGGCATTTGGGATCCAAGTCTTATCTGCTATAAATTTACATTGACTCTGTGAGGTAATATTTAAGCAATCCACTCCCCCACCAACTTCCAGCAGCTACTTCCAAATATCCCAGACGTTAGTGTACAGAACCAAGAATAAAAACAAGATAACAGAACGATATCAAAAATAAGCCGACCGAGTCCCTTCAACACGTGCCCGTATGCCACGCTGGACAGAAACAGTGTCAGAAATGTAGCAATATGGTGAGAGAGTAGAAGTGAGCCAGACTGACAGATCTGGACAGATTACATCTGCTTTACTTTCTCTTTCATTTATACGTGACCAAGGAGGGAGGAGGATACAGAGCGCTTGTCCCGATGTTCTGTCAAAAATGAAATGAGGTTACCGGTCTCCTGCAAGCGCAGATGAACATCAATCACAAAACACTCATAAAGGCATAAAACACAGTCAGTGTTATTAGAAAGCAAGAATTAAAAGTTTATCAAGATGGAAAGAGCAGATCCTCAAGGGAGAATGGATTTCATAAGCAATCAGCAAATCCTTCTCCAGGCACCTCAGTGTGACTTGCAAGGCAGTGAGAAAATCAAAAGAGCTACTACCTGAAGAGAAGCATACAGCGAGTGTTCCCAGCAGGCATCTTAGAAAAAAACCTCGGTGGGATAAAGCGTCGATCCTTTCTCGCCTCGTCCTGTTCTTCTGAAGCAAAGAAAATTAAAAAAAAAAAAAAGAGGAAAAAAAATAAAATAAGAGTAAGATGTTTGCATTACTGCTTATTTCTGCCTTGCGAAACATACTTGCATGTGCTGGAGGAAAGGTTTCCATCGGCTTGTCGCAAAATCTCTGCAGTTGGCTCTGATAGTTGGCCGTCTTGGCTTAGGACAGGCTTAAGGGAGGACTATCAGGCTGACAGATCGGTACAGAGGTGCATCCCCGGAGCTCTCCGGGGACCCAGGGCTGGAACGGCAGCTGCTGAAGGTCGGCAGAGGCAAAACCCAACTGCATTTCAGTTCTGGTAATCCCATTTTGGATACTGGAACTTGGCCATGGGGAATGAAAACATGACTGAAGCGTTTCTTTATTCCAAGTCTGCCTGGCTGCCGAAGCAATGCTTCGGAGCGCCGGCCTGCAAGTCCTGCTGCTGGCACATCCAGCAATTGAAGGGACACAGAGCACTGAGATTTTCCTCCCAGTTCCTCACCAGCAGTGCTGAAAATCCTCATACTTCCAGCCCTAGGGACCATTATCATTTCTTAAAATGTCCAGGTGGACTTTTCACAGGTCAGGGTTAAGACCGCTGGCGAGAGGCAGACTTGGGGGAAGAGCTGCACCCATCATCAGCTACGCCCTTAATCACCAGCGACCTCTCTCAGCGTCATCATCAGACGTATAAAAATGCCACCCAGACAACGTGCCGCCCTCTTCGTTCTTCCTCATGCCTCTGACATTGCTGCCATCCCTTACACAGCCGCTTTGGAAATGAAGATTTCCATTGCTTATGAGATAACTGTCGGAGACGGATGAGAGCAGCCCTCCAGGCCAGAGCCGCTGGGCACAGGCCCCTGCCAATGAATGCAGCGGTGGGAACGCAACATTTTATTTAATGAAAAAAAATAACCAACCTCACAACCTGTTTCAAGCTTCTGAAGGGCTATTATAAGCTGTGGCATGATGAGACTCAAGACATAAGCCTCCTTATCATTAATAATACATTAGAGATTTTTTTCCCACTTCAAAAACTCCAATGAACCCCTTTTTTTGTTTAAATCTTTTGTTGCAAATATTGATTGTGCATTGAAAATCTAAACCCCAGAGATCTGACCAAATGATTTTACAAAAACTCCAGATTTCTGTAGTGAAGCAGGCATTTCCAAAAAGTATGAAGCATTTTGGTGTACAGTGACCGTTAGCAGATAAGCACCTCTGATGGTAAGTTTTGAATTAGCCCACAGAAATGCACGTGGATGTACGTAACTGTGTTTCAGATGAAAACGACTTACCCCTGAAACAGAAATGCATCTACAATAGAAGCTGCAGAAAAGAAGCAAGTGAAATTATTCTGACCTTAGCACGTAATAAAAGCAGATTAATAAAGTCAATTTATCTCATCCCACCACACCAGGGTTCCCAAACTGTCCAGAAAAAAGCCTCCCACACCACCACACCACAAGAGCTTTGACATCCAAGTCACAACTGCCAAAGAGGTACCACTCCCTGAGTTTATTACTAAATTGCTTTCTCAGAGAGAAGATATGCCGATTCATCTGACTCAAACCTGTGTGTTTGTACAACTGAGGCGACACGAACGTATCGCTTAAAACACGTATTTGTACATCACATCCTTTAAAATATCGGATTGCCTCCCGAATGCTGGCTATACCACATGTCTTTTAGTCTCCAAATTGGAGGGGGGCTGGGAAGGGAGGTGAGGGAGCCATCAGAGGAAGGGGATTGAGATGCACGCGAGACAGAAGGAAGGCAAAGAAAAAGAAAAAGGATCAATTAACGATCTGATCCCGGTGAGAAAACAAGTACAAATGTGGTCCCTAAAGTTAACACCGTCGGTTGCAGTGAGGAACCTGATCGATAGACGTTAGCGACGGCGCAGGGTGGAATGCGGTGCTGCGTGGCAGGAGCCCAGCGCCGGGTTACAGCGGACAGGGTGAAAGTCCCCAGATTACAATAAAGCAGCTTGAAGGTGACAGATTTCATTGTTGAAGGTGATAAAATTCCACGTGGCGCGCTGCAAAACAAGGGCTGGAGCTCAGCCCGCAGAAAGGGAGGCAGCGCCCCAGACAATGCGGTGGGAGGTTTCTCCTCCTCTCTTCTCCCTGGAAGTCGGCAGAGAAGCGCTCGAGTGCCCGAGGTGGGTGACACATTTCCCCTTGCCTGACACACGGCAGGCGGAGCTGCCGCTTGTAAACCCAACCTCAGTATGTTCCACCTGTGCGGGGGAAAGCGCGGCGGTGCTGCCGCAGAGCAGCATCTCCCATGGGTGGGCACCGCAGTGCAGGAAAAAGGAAGGGCTGTCACCAAGAGAGACGGTCCTGCAGCAGGCGGGATCCTGCAGGACGCGTGTCAGCATGAGCAATTTGGTCACGGCACCTTCTCCTGTTCGTGCTTCGTTTAACTGGTCTCCCCCCGTTCGCTAAGATCTCTGATGAGGGTCACACCAGCACGGGCCATCGTGAACAAGGTGTCCCGAAAGCTTCAGGTTTTGCTGTCCAAAATAACTGTCCAAAATGCCATTACACAGGCAAAACAGCCACCCAGCAAAAGCCTGACCTTCACTGCCTTTAACTCATGCCCACTTCGCGGCAAACACTTTGCGGAAGGGTTCAGTAGGGGCAGGTATCGTCTCTTCCCGTCTAACAGAGGTTCGGTTTGGTCTGGCCGCTGCCCCCAGTCAGGCTGCTTGAAATGCAGAAAAGACTCAACAGCAGAGATGTGAAAGCAACAGGAAAATCAAAGCCTGAGACTAAACTAGCAATTAGACCAGGCTTGGAATATATTTAAGTCAAATCAATCCATACAAGAATTTCAGTCACGGTGCGCTCGTGCCCACACTTCTCCCTCCCTCCCTTCCTCTCCCGCAACCCAGGGCTGCGATCCAGCACTACTGTCTGCTTCATCAGAATATGCAAGAGGTGTAGTGACAACACGTCTCCTAAGATGCTTTATCAGTTTTGCAAAGTCCCAGTTCATCCTCCTCTTGTGGATCTATTTACATATTGATGTATTTATTCGACTCACTCCACCAGGCATGCCCCATGAGATTAAACCGTTTTATTTACAAAGACATTGGGGTTGCAGCTCCTAACAATTAAGTCAGCCAAGACAGAACTTTGCATCTGCTTTCAGATTGATGTGCGAACAGACAAAGCGGCCTCGTCAGCGATTCGGGAGCAGCCAGAGGGGAGGATTGGTTAAACCCCATCTATATAAACCAGTCAATAGCTGCTGTAACTGGGAGAAATGAATTGGGGTGGTGGGAGGCACAAATATGCAGAAGGGAAAGATAACGAGCCAGCAGACGGAGTGATGGATAAAACCTGGAGGAGAAACTTTGCCAGCGGGGCTCACCTTAAAAGCTTGGTTCTTCAGAGTAGTTTGTACTTCACAGGAACTTGAAAAATCTTGGGAGTTGCCCCATGCTCCATCTTGGCCGTCAAAGGCCCCTATTAAAAAAAGAGCAAAGCTGGTCCTCACCCAGGCGTCACCTGGAGGAAAAGGAGGATGGGAGGAGAAGCAAGAAATACCTTGTGAGATGGAAGTCAGCTTTAAGAGAAGTGAACTGCCACCCTGTCACTGATAGAATAGAATAGAATAGAATCATTAAGGTTGGAAGTGACGTGATACTCCAGGGAAGGTGCTAAAGCCCTTTCCAGGTAGAGCTCTTCCCCAGGCAGAGCTCAGTGGAGCATCTCTCGGCTGCCTTCTCTCCATCAGCATCTCATCGGCCTGCATCCGCCAACGCTCTCTTCTCCGTGCCGTGGCCCTCCTCACTCACACTCTGAGGTATCTCTGAGGAGGAAACATCAAGGTGACATTGGTACGCTGATGTCATTCACAGCGTGCCTGGCTGTGGAATGGCGGGAGGGACACAGCGTCACGGGGGAACGGCATACTGGGCTCTGCTTAAAGCCCCGCAATTCCTGCCCTGGCCCCCCGGAGCCATCACACCTACACCCTGGCGCTCGCCCGCCACGTCGGATCGGAGTTACAACAGCTTTAATCCAAGCACGTGGCCGTGTGCAGGGATCGGCCATAGGCACCTGGGGATGTACAGATCTGCAGCACGTGTTCCTGTTGGTTTCCCTGCCTCTCACCAGATGAATTATGTCCGTCACAGCGTTTTAGGCTTCCTTAAACACGAGAGCCGAAAAGTCACCTGTGTATTTAGACCGGTATAAATCTGGCATGCTATTGCCTCTTCCTGACAGCGATCTCATCCGGTGCCAGCATTCTTTTTAGCATCTCTGACATTTCAAAATTATATTTAGAGACCTGGATGGGAATTTCATTTTGAAGTTTTCGACTGAACGCTGTTATATAAATATTCTGCACCACCTGCCTATGGGTCTATTGGTGCACAGCAAGCCCGTGCCATTGCCTTTAATTAAACAGGCAGAGGCAGCCCAAGGAAGGAGCACTAAACAGTAGTCTAACCATCTTAAAAGTCGGCACTTGTCTCCCTATTAATCCTCACCCTGATCTTTTGCATAGTGCTATCGCCAGGCTAATTAATCAGAGGTGCAAGCTCAAGCATTAATTGCAACAATGAATCTTTTTTTTTTGTCTGTGCCTGGCGATTTCTAGCCTATAGAAATGCAGCTACTCTCGTTACTTTTATAATTATTATAAATATAAAGCCAGCAACACGCATTACATTTTGTAGGCATTAAAAAAGACATGGTATTTGGCCCAAAGCATTAACAATCTGGTGCATATTCAGGGGAGTGATGAATGCATTCCACTGACAGTCTGAAAATGTGTTTCCTGAATCATTTTAATTCAGGAAACTTCATGAAGGTGTTACGTAAAGCACAGGTTTTAGCAATCCGGTGTCTGCAGCTCTCCTGGCCTGCTTCAGCAGGTCTCAGCCGCTCAAGGCTCGCTGGGACTTCCAAGGCGCAGGGCAATCTCCAGTTCACGCTGCCCAGCCTGTCTTTTCCCCACTCGAAAATTACACGAGACAGGATGACTCTTGAGTGCAGAAGGTTGGGGGGCGGGGGGAGAAAGCTCTGTAACCTCTGTGCCTCCAGGCTCAGCTTGAGTGAGATCAACTGCAAGTCTTGACGCTTGGATGAAAAGAAGGGGGAGCCAATGCCACTGTAGCCTTTGCTGAAGCGAATGGAGAGCCACGCACCCTGGCTCCGGGTGAGCCGATACCTCCTCCTGGCACGGGCATAGGGATGGAAACGTGTCTCGATGGACTGCACAAGGGGTAAGAAAACCTGCTGATGGTGCTGTTCTGAGAGATTAGATTATAAATGAATTAAATGACTAACGTGCATTACGCGTCCTTCCCAGGCCAAACCACCTGCATACACAATGCCCGGCTGTGATGTGGGGTTGGCAGGTTCAGGCAAATGGTTCAGGACTAATTTTCGGTGGCTGACTGGCAGATGCACTCCAGGCAGAGGCTTTTGATGCCAGGGAAGACAAAGCCAAAGCTACGAAAACAGAGCTTTTTAGGGAGAAAACAAAAGCTAAAATTTAAACAGCTACAAAAAACGCAATTTGTCATCCAAGCTACAGTAAATATTTCCTTTCTTTGCTAGAACAGAAGCTGGGGAGAAGAAGAAGTGGCTGAAGGACAGCTCAAGGTGAGCGCCCGTTATTTACTGCTGCTGGTGAATAAGCAAACCCCCACATTGTGTTTTCCTACAGGATAGCAAAAGCTCTGGACTGCTTAACAGTCTGGTTAGTTGTTATTTTTTCCCCTCCTGGGGTGCGTTTTACACGCTGTTCCAGTGAAACGCAGTAGCACTATTAATTGTTCGCAAACACATAAAACGCACAGTATTCTCCTTCGCCATCGCTGCAGTCCCAGCAGATCAAATGGGGGAGAGTTGGAAAAGTCACCTACCAAGATAGAGTTTGGGAGAATAATGCAAAAAAGATCCAAAAGGATTTGTGTTGTTCTTAAAAAAAAAAATACATATATAATATAGTTCTCTCCGCTGGCTTAAAAGCATTGGCTTGTTTGAACTTCCTAGGGAAGTCGGGAGCATTGAAGAGAAATTGGCAGGCTCCGATCTGGCTGCTTTTCCTTATTATGAGAAAATACGCTCTCGTCTCCTTGTCTAAGGGTATGAATTCTTCATCTCATATTGTGTTTGCACAGAAGCGTGAAATGTATCCTGAACATTGGTCTTCGTCCACACTTCACAATGTGAGAACAACGAGGGCAGTGAGACATGCAATGAGAACGACGACGCTACAAAAGTGGGGGAGCGGGTGGCCGCTTCTGTTCCAAGGCCCCGGACTCCGGCGCTGCATTCACCATATCCATGGGATTTAAAAGGAAAACCCGAGGCACGTATTTCCTCCGAGATGCTCAGGGGCCCCGTTTGTGAGCTGTCGTCCCTGTGGGAAGCTCCCGCCTCCCTTTCCGTAAATGTTCCCCCTGCTGCCGCTGAATCACCAAATAATCTGGAGACCCGTGGGAAGGGAATTAAATGGTGGTTATCACGCTGCCGTGTTCTGCTCACTTTATTTGTTTTAAATGACCATGAAAGCAAAAGGGGGCAAAAGAAAACACACAAGTGGAAACTTAATTGAGCTGCTGAAATGTCTTTAAAGGAGCATTATGGGCTGGATTATGATGCCTCAGCTCGCACTGGTGGCATTTGCTCACATGAGTGGGTATCTGATTAGGCAGAGGACAACCAAAGATACCCAGCTCTGGGGACCTGACAGGGCGCTTGAGAAGACTGTGTGCTCCAAAAATGCCCAGGATGGGACCAGGCTGCAGGCGCCTGATACCATCAAGGCCTACAAGGGTTTGCACCCTCGTTTCATGGCAAAGTTTCCTGTTCCAGGGAGAACAGTCAAGGCCAGGAGATCAGTTGGCCCAGCTGAGAGCTGGCACCAGGAGGGAAAAGTTGTACCCCATCTGCCGTGGCTACCTACTCCCCCAGAAGCTCCACTCCTGGGCAGGAGGAAGGGAGAACCCACTTTGCTCTCTGCAGGGGCACCAAAGTGCAAAGGCCCCTCAGGCACCAAGTGACAAAAACAACTGAAGCCACAAAGTGGCCTCCGTTAGATGCTGTCTTGGGGTAGAGGTATGGAAAGCGGGGTCACAGAGCCCAAGGAGGATGTGTGGGCAGAAGAGCACATAACAGAGCTGGGCAGCAGTTGGATCGGGAGAGGAGAGCAATCAGAGGGACAAGAGTGCCACAGGACCAGGAGGGAACTTCCCATGGGGTTGGTCAGGAAAAAAAAAAAAAAAAAAGACCAAAATGTGGGAAGAAGACTGCAGCAGAGAAGAGGAAGGAATCATCCTGACAGACTGGCTGGAGCTTGAATCTAGGGGACAGGGAGCAAAGAAAAGCCAAGACATGGAAAGGCAGGTACTGCAATTCAGCACAACCTTGAGCCACCCACACCTGAGGGAGAAGCCAGGGCGGGACTGTGTGGGAACAGGGGGCTCGGGAGATCTGCTGTGGGAGCCCAGGGATCTGATGGGGAACCTGCTGGACCTGCTGGAGCAGCTGCACACAGGCTAATCTCTGAATAGAACAGAACTTGCCTCTGGCTTGTTACACCTGAATTTTATTATGAGTCCAATATGCACTGAAGTAAATAAAAACGTGTTTCTCCCTATTCAGTCTTCTGCTAGATCATAAAATCCTCTAACCTGCAGGAAACTCTATCAAAAACCCTTCAGGAAGGATCCCTGCTTTTTTATGTGTACGTTCCCAGTTCCGTGCAAATCCAAAGATTTGCAGTTTTGAGGACACCCTGCCTCCCGCTCAGCTTCTCATGCCCCTGTCCTCCATGTCCCAGGTGTTTTCTCAGATGCCTTCCAACCACAGGATCTCCCCTGACCCTGGTGCTCTGGAATCCAGGCAGGTAGGAAGGGTGAGGTGGGGTACACATCCTATTTTGGCCAGGAAGACAATCAAAAGGGCAGTTAGGGAGGGAGGATGATGGAGACCTTCTTCAGCACCTCCTGCTCCACTGGGTCTCCCTAGGTCAGCACTTTCTGGGACCTGCTGTATTGCCAAATCTTGATTTGGCGTCTGACAGGAGATGAATAAAGCCAATGAAGTTCTTATTTCTGGCTCTAAAAATAATAATGGAAAGCAGACAGAGATGGGGGATAAGCTGCCCAAAGGGTTCCCGGGTTGCACGGAGCTGAATGCAGAAGGAGCTACCTGCAGTTGCCTTCCCTTCTTATTTTCTCCTGCCTGTATATCGTGAGCTATAGGCCTGAAATTAAGCAGTTGGATGATACTTGTGTACAGTCAGAAGCATCCCTCAGTTCCTGCCAAAGGGATTCTCTTTTATTTTGCATGACCTTTTCCCGCTGGCAGTGTCAGGGCTCCCCAGCCATAACCCTCCCTCGCCTGTTGTGCTGAGCCAAACCCTTCCTGTGAACTCAAGACCCAGGGATCCGCACACCAGAGCAGCCGAAATGTCTCCCGGAAGGCCAAGTCACCTTCTTTTAATAATAACTATTCTGACTCTAGCTCAGCAAGGGACAGCTCCCATTACCGCCTCAAAGGCTGCTCTGCTTCCTCGTACCCCTCTCCCCAGAGGTACAAACGTTACCGTGCTTTCAGGCCCTGTGTAGCTAAAGACCAAGTTTGGAATATCAATGATTTCCTTCGTGCTCTGCTGTACCAGCCTGGGGATATTTAGCTGGGGCACTCTGAGCAGTTCTGAGATTTTGAGATGTATTTCTGTAAGATTTGCTATGCAGCCACAGTGTCCCCACTTGCAACAGTGATTAGAATAGAATAGAATAGAATAGAATAGAATAGAATAGAATAGAATAGAATAGAATAGAATAATTAAGGTTGGAAGAGACCTCAAGGATCATCCAGTCCAACTGTCCCACCACCACCTATTAACCACTATGCTCCTCTATGTAGGAAGCTCTGCAAAAGGTGCAGATCCTACCACCCCAACACCTCCCAAAGTCAGGCGATAGCTGCTTGGAGTCAAGATTTGGAGGGTGAAGGCAGTATTCATAAACAGTTTCCTGGGTTTGCAACCCCTCATAACCTGGGATCTAAATAAGCTCCTGAACGAGAGAGCTGAATGAACCTGAGGGAGGGCAGAGGTGTCTATCAGCCACACTGGTGCATTCCCCACCTGTTACAGAGTCTGAAACTCCCTTAGCTTCAGCGCCAGCCCGAGCGCTGCAGAACAGGTCCTGCACTGCCACGCTAGGATCGCTGGCACGTACCTGCGGACACCTTGCCTGGCGCTGGATAAGCTTGCAGATCCACCTCACTCCATGGCAATCAGAGCAGCCCTGTTCCCCGCTGAGATCCAGGATGGTAACTGAAAAGAAACATTTGAAATGTCCATTACCACTGTTTTACGAGGCGGACACCGTCACAGGAAGAATGCCCAGCATGGCTATCGCTTCCTCTCCACTTTGCACGAAGCAAAGTTGCATCATTGCAGTGAGCTTCAACCCAGAAGCTAGCTCCTAGACATCTCATGAAGCCAGCAACAAAAGTTCTTCCAAAACAATAATGCCTTCAGCCCAGAAACTGCTGCAATCTGCATGGGAAAACCTTCTGCTGGACCTCTGAAGGCCAAAGAAGAGTTCATTGCCAATCTAAAAACCAGCAAGTTGCCTAGATGCCACAGGGCACGATCTGGTTACACTCGTGCAAACAATCTGGCACCAGGCAGTGACGAACACACCTATGCATTTAACATTTCTATTTTCCCAAGCCTGTTGTCGGCATAATTGACCGGGAATATAAATTTAAGGTGGAAAGAATTTCTGGAAACTGGCTATTCTTCAAAGACATATTTACTGGATGTGCCAATAGGCACGATTCAATAAACGTACAGCGATATTACACTGGGTAAAAATATCTGGGATAAAAGAAGAGCGAAACTCCCATTACCATTTTATTTGCTATTTTTATCAATGATCTAAATGAAGCTGTAAAAATCCTTGTTGTGGCAAAGTTTGCAGATGCCAACAGGATCGGCGGTGGGGAAACAACAAGCTGGACGGGACTATCAATATACAGCGATCTGAAATAACTGAGAGTTGGCCACACTCCAGTGAAACAGGATTTTAAAAAGTCAAATGCAAGGTACTACATTGGAAACCAGAAATTCAAGTTACAGTTACAGGATGCTGCCTCGGGAAGGAGTTGCTTTGAAAAGGACTTAAGAGGATATCGCAGAAACCGGCCGTAGCTCCAGCTGCAGTGCAAGCTGCCGTAAAGGGCCTCCTCCGATCCCACAGTGTTTAAGGACGGGCCATCACAGACCTCAGCAAGAAGCGTTCCTTCTCGTACGCAGCTCCAGGGACAATCTGCTGGGAAGCCGTGTCCAGGCTGTCTTCCTTTCGCCATGGAGAAAGCGAAAATAGAGAAGTGATTCCGGCGAAGCCAAAAAATGACCCAGGAGCGGGGAAACAGAAGCTGTCCAGCGTGCTCCTGAAGGTGCCCAAGCCTGTTGGCTTACTGAAGATCTGACTGCGAAGGGATCTGATTACTGCTACAGGCACACGTATGAGGGAAGGCAACTGTGAGAGGGGGCTTTCAGGTACCGCGACGCCTCTTCCAAGACAACTGCAAAAGCAGGAAATCGGAAATTTAACCTCAAAATAAAACATAACAGAAACAGCGGTGAAGGCTGTTCAGTACTGGAAAAGCCTGCCACAGCTAGGTGAAATTCTGACATTGGCTGTTTTTTCAGAAGGTGCTTTTTAACTCACCTTCTGGGAGACATTATATGGGTGGTTAGGCTAAACATGGCTGTCGTAATCCCTAGACTACTACACTGGTTTTAGTTCTTGCACAAACCGTTTGGAGCAGGCGTTTCTGTGTATTTGAGGGAATGGAGGAAGCATTGTGGAAAGGCTCGGGCGGCCTGAAAGACTTTTCCTTGCTGCCTCGAACTCTACACTGTGCTCGGGGGGATACTTCCACTGCTTAAGCTTTACACACTGTAAGTTATACGACTGTGTCTTCCCAAATTAAGCAAATACAGTTTCCCTCCTGCTGAGCTGAAAATCTCAGTATCAGTTTCTCCAGTCCTCACCAAATCCTCACCAGTCTGGCTCTGGAGAAAATGCATAAAGAACCCCTGTCTGCTCCTAGTTACAGCTGGGGAGCCGTACAGATATCAGCGAGGTTTCAGGGTGTAACGGAGCAGAAACCAGCTCAGCATGCTCATCTTCTCAAGCTAAGTCTGTCCTTCTGTTTCGATAGATTAGCTCTTTGCCTGCATTTCCCCCTGCACAGTGATGCCAGCCTGGCCACAGCAACAGCGAGCAGCGAACAGCGGGAGGCCCCGCTTCATCCAACACCAACTCCCAGATCTCTAACAGTGGCAGCTTTTGTTCTCCTGGTTCCTGTCTGATCTCTCCAGCCCTGTCTTACAGCACTCTACATTCCTCCTTCAGGGCCCCCTCCTGAAGTAACTCCATAAAATACTATATTACTTTTTTATTTCAAATCCAGACCTGGCATCTGAGCAAAAATAAAAAGCGATAAATCATCACGATGACGCGGAAGGGTCTTTTTTCCATCTCTCGCTCAGTTTTGCAAGCTGAACTGTCAGAAGTGAAAATTCACCTTCTGTTTGAATATGCAGGGAACACATAGACTTGGGCAGTGTGATACAAGGAGTGTATTTTCTAGATAAAAAAAAAAGAATGCATCGCAGAGAATAAAGCTGATCTTACCTGTACATCTTCCTGCCAAACTGACGCTGGAAGCTCATGGCACAGCTAATGGGTGAACCACATTTCCCGCCACGCTTGTGCGGTGCTGTGCCCCACACAGCACGTCATCTCTTGGCTCCCAAATCCAAAGGCATCAGTGGGAACCAGGAAACTTTTCCACTTGTAGACTGGATCTTGGGTGGAGTACCAGACGCAAGGTTCCTTGGCGATCCGAAGTCCGTCCAGACAGTGCCATCCCTTCTCTCAGGGACAACAGCCACGCTCATCACCATACAAGCAACTTCCTGATTGCAAAGTATTGCTTCCCTGGAACAACAGCATTTCAGAGTGAACATGTTAGGAAAACAACAAAACAGGCTGGGCATGTTCAGATTAACTTTCACTAGCTACTTCCGGGTGCGAGAGGCTGGTTTGACCAGCTTCCTGCAGACTCTTCTACAGCTGTATCGGCGTTTGTTTTATTTTGGAGCAGGACAGCCCTTTGGAGGTGACTCTTCTGACCTTCCCCACTTACTGCGTTTAGGTCCAGAACTGGATTCCTTTCAGACAAAACAGACAAGACGAGCTCCAGAAACCCACCTAACATGTCCCAGCTGCTACTGAATGTTCCACGCCATGGGGCCAGATCACAGCTATCCCAAGTAAATCCCCCAAAACACATATAGCAGACCAGCACCAAATGCTTTGCTCCCTAGATCTGCTCCTACCACATCCTATCACTTGGTAAAGCAGGCGTAACCGCTAAGAAGCTTCTCTCTGCATCTGCTCATCTCCCTGCAAGACCTCATGATGCTTCCCGGACAGCCCTTTGCAGTACACAACCCCTTTGCAAGAATTAGCTAAATTTTTTCCCCATTCCACTCTGTTCTGGTTTAGTTAAACAAGATTTCCTCTAGAAGGCAATGGAAGGCGGTGTGCTTGGAGCTCACAGCTTACCATGTTGTCTTGTAGCCTTCAGAGGTTTTTTCCCTGGAAGTCTGGCTTGGCTCAGCAAACCCTGGGGCTTCTCTTACTCACTGGCAGGCTCTGAATAAAAAAAACAAACCAAAACAGGGCTGAGGTTCAGGTAGGGAGCCATGTGTTCTCCTGCTGGAGGCACTGAAGGAAACAGAAGGTTAGGTGAATTCCCGTCAAGAAATTGCCAGGATCGTTATGGATTGATAATTATTTTTGCATCTGAGAAGTTACTTGTAGCATTAATTTCCAGCAACAGTTTTTTCTTAGCTGTTGCGTGGATCACCAAATTCTTTGTGAGATCACCTGTACGTTACCTGACGTGCTCAGATGACAGCTTGTGTAAGACCTGCTCGTTCACCAGTTATTTTCCAATTAGCGTTGTAGCTGTGGTGTGATGAGTAATCTAGTACGGAGAGAGGGAATCTTAATTTGCCTGCCCTTAAAACAGGTTACTGTGATTTCTAATGAGTGTCAAACAATTGCAAATCCTAACCAACCAAAATAATAGGCAACTGGCTACTGTCAAGGCTAATTTCACTAAACAACGGTATCATTAAATTCTCCCGCTACGGTTGATCTTGAACTGGCAGTAAGAATGAGTTACACCTACTACGCTGGGATTTCATATTTCTTCTTCGGTTCTGTCTTTGATGTATTTAAGAGATTTATTTTGTGGTTTACATTTTAATACTTTTGCCCTTCTGTTAATGATAAGAGATGCCTGAAGGTTTGCCGTTCAGCTTCTCAGCAGCAGAGAAATCAGGAACATGGCATCTGGGTCTACCGGCAGGGTACCTGGCCACCTTTAAACACCCATACTACCTCTGAAATACAGGCGATTGCACCCCAAAAGATTGCTCCCATTGCAGAAATCTCACTATGCAAGCATCACTCTTCTCCCAGAAATGAATGCTGCCTCAGAAGCTGATTTAAATCAGAGCCCAAAATAGAGGAAAAAACACTCTCTGGTTATTTTCACTCTTCCCCTACTCAGAATCTCATGCGACACATCAGCTGCTAGTTAGAGCACATCTTCCAACGCCTGACCACTTTTTTTTCGCACAGCGGCAGCAAGAGGAACGTTTGTAACGCTGTCGCTGGAGCAGCACAGTCATCGCATCACTCTTTAAAAATTGGTAGCAAAGCTGCAGGGAAGCATCGAGTGTTGCCCGCCGGACAGCTCAGCTGTCTCACACTCGATGGGAGCAGACTGAAGCCGAGGAAGCTCCGTTCTTGCCTGGACCGGCAAGACGTTGCCCAGACCTTGTGTAACGAGGAGCGCCTAAAACCAGAAACCCAGATGAATGCGATGTTTGGTAGCTCAGATGATAAGTACGATAAGAGTAATATTTAAACAGCTAAACGTGGCTGGCATACAGCTACGCTTCAACATTGCTGCACGCTGTAACAGAAGGAGTTACAAGTGTAGTATCCGCTCCCAGTTTACCCTTTAGTGCGGGGACACATGAGAACAGGAACGTTTTGTTCCTGCCCAGTTCCCCCTCCTTCCACTGCAGGTAGTCAGGAACAGGTGAGTCCTTACTCATAGACATAACTCTCTTAGACATAACTGCTACGTTAGCTACCAACAGAATACATGTTATAGACACTGTAATAAAACATGACCACCCCCAGTACTTTCTATCAAACACCGCTGTGCAAATGTTTCTGGGAAGAGTGTACTAAAGACTCAAAAAATGAAAAAAGGAAGGAAACATCTCTCTCTGTCCTCCTGCTGGTGATTCCTCTCACCCTCACGCCTCCCCTACACCTTATGATACAAACCTCCTCATCTCCACTGAAAAGACTCCAGTTCCTACCTCTAGTTCTTTGTTAAAGGTTCTGTAACCACCATGGAGGATCTTGGTCCAGTCAAGGTAAGTTTTAAGTCTCCTTACATAATTTAGCAAGATTATACTGCCAAAAAGCAATTTCCCTGCAAAGAAAGACCAGCAAGCCTTGCCTAATCCCTTTAGCTTTGTATCATCTGCAAATTTAATGATCCTATGTGCTGCAGTGTTGTGTAAATCTTTAATAAAAATATTAGAGAGTCCCAGCAGAGGATCTGCTCCTCGGTCACCTCCTCATTGACACTCACCCTTCGCTCCAAGCCAGGACTCTGCCTTCTTGCCAGTATTTTACCCTTTTCAATACTAGATGATTTTAACCTACGTTTAGAGAGCTTGTACTATAATCCATCACACAAAATTTTCTTAAAACCTTCTGGACAACCAGAAGGATTTACGCTATCTAGACTGATAGTTATTTCATTAGCATAAGTGATCAAATTAGTCTGACATGATTTACCTGCAATACATCCATGCTGACTCACTCCTATTACAGTAAATGTATTCTTTCCTTTAAAAAAAACAAAACATCAAAACAGCTGCAAACTAACTGTAAATGAAGATTTTGTAAGAGCAACCTTCATCTTGAATCTCCACCTCCCATTATTATTTCTGTTGTGATGGAGCCATTGCGCCATTTTGGGAATGGGCCAGACTAGGAGAGAGCCAGAGGGTACAGGGACAAGTTGAGGTACAAAAGAACTGCCTCATCAGAGAAGGCTGCTACAGTCAAGGACACTTGATTCCCTTCACAGAGACACACAGCACAAGGAAAACCCTCAAAACAGTGTTTCATCTGATCTGATTTTCTGTGGATCCTGATGAAGAACATCTACCTTAGCAGATTCCAACCACAGACACCATCACCATCTTCTCCATCTAAGAAAACTATTAAAAAAACGCCACAAAATAAACCCGAAAAAGCTATTGCATGGCCAAACTACCCTCACTAAAGGAAGAATTTCCTGACACGTAACCTAAATCTTTCCCACCGCAACCCAAATGCATTATTTCTTGTCCTATCCCTGCCTGACAGGAGAGTCAGGTCCAATGAATCTTGTTTTGGAGACCGGGCAGAAAGACCTGTTGTTCTTCCCCCAGGGCAATCAAGAATTTTCTCTCAACCCAAAACCTCCATTTCCCTTGCTCCACTGTCTGGTTGGGACCTGGAGCCTAGATGGACATGACAATCATGTTGAGGGTTCTTGCTCTACTGAAACAGGGCTTTGGGGGAATTTGCTAGCTTGGGGTTTTTTTGGTAGGAAAGATTTCCTTGCAAGAACTTAGCTGAAGTCCAGAGAACTAAAGTCCACTGATACATCCAGTCAAAATACGATTTCTTTTCTTCTTCTTGATGGCTCTGCCCCTGCCCATGGCTGTCAGCTACCTGTCTCCCACAGGTACCTCTCTCCCAAGCTGAACAGTCCAGGAGGCCTCCTTGGTTATTCTATGTACAAAAAATTGCTTCTCACGCTTTCTTTACCCACCATCACACCTTGAAGATAATAATGTCCTTCCATATGGGGTTTGCCCACATCTGAATGCAGCTGTCAAACGTCAAGGAGCAGCCAAAGGCCACGGGGATGGCTGCTGACCCAGGGCACTGGCTGCACGGGGAGCCTGGGGTATAGTTCCAGCTCTGCTACTGTCCTCTTGTGCCACCTTTAGGCATGTCACCTTCCTCTCGGAGCCAGTTTCCCCTCCCACCTTCAGAGAAGAGACCAAGTCAGGTATTTCCCAGGATCCACTATGCAAAGACATCTAAATCCTCTTCCCAACTCTTTTTGCTAAAGGAGAGAACTTCCTTTCATTTTGCTGTTGGCTAAACACTCAGGAGAAATTTTTCACCCGGGATTTAAAGACTGCAGCAGAGATGACTTGGGAACTCACCACATAACACCTGCAAGTTATTTTTTGTCTAGGGAAGCGTTCTTGTATAGCAGGGTGCTTATGGAGGCCCATTCCACAGGCAGGCTATTGGGTAATCTGGTAATCTGTTACCAACCGAATCATTAAATTACATTAGAATCATTAGAATCATTATTATTAAGGTTGGAAGAGACCTCAAGGATCATCCAGTCCAACCATCCCCCCCCACCTATTAACCACTAAACCATGTCCTTCAGTACCGCGTCTAACCTTTCCTTAAATACCCGCAGGGACGGTGACACTGTTCTTCAACACAGTGAAGCTACGTGCAACATCCTGCTGAGGGCAAAGTGAGTCAAGTAGTTATTAAATGGTCACAGTTAAAAGGTAGAACAAAAGTCCAGTCATTAAAGCATGCGCAGAAAACCAAGCCCTTCCCCTGTACAGTAACCCTCTGTAAGGCTTCCCCACCGGTGGGCATGGTAAAATAATATAGCCAGAGATTATATTTTTTTTCCTCCTACATATAGTCTAATTTAAAAAAAGACTTCTCAAGCTCTTAGGGGTTTGCCTATTGCATTGAAAAAGAAATAAAGTTAACTGTGAATGTCACCGAGGTGCTTCAAGCCAACCACGTTGGACTGGTTAATCAAGGGGATAAGATGTGTCCCTGGGGGAGAACAGGTACCAATGAGGCTTCATCCCTAACCAGCCAGCGGCCTCAATTCGACAAGAATCTCAAGCGTGTGACTCAAGTTGAAGCACATACTTAAGCATCATTGACTTCAAAAGGTTTTAAGCACATATTGAAAATTAAGTGGAGGCTTTGGTAACCTGGGATCTCAGTCAAATTTAAGGACCTTGAGGAAATCGGGAGATACTGCTGATGTTCAAGATGTGTTGCCAAGCACAGGATACACGTGCTACTCCATGTAAACCTCTAAATCAGCACACAATCTTAGTCTCTTCTCGATCAGCCCCATCAAAGTCATGACAGTGCTGCAGAAACCGTTCCCCTTTAATTACATGTGATCATTGAAGCTAACCACGTCCTGTATAATTAGTAAGAAAAATGAATTATTTAAGTAACTTGCATTTAACAAATAGCACTGCCATTCTGATTGCAATTCAGTATTCAGTCACCATAAAACGACCTTCTTTTTATGCAGGAAAGCAGCTTTTCCTGCTTCTAAGACCTTGTGGAGTTGAGTTTTTCCAGGGGTTTCAAACCTTAAGCCCTACGCCTTTGTATAGATTCGAGGGTCAGTAGCAACAAGGCAGCTTATCAGGCAGACTGATCTCTGGAGCAGGTTCCTGGCTGGATTAAGCACAGCTATGTACTGCTGCAAAGGGAGGAAAACAAACAACAAAAAAATGGGGAAAATGATAGCTTTTCCCTCATTTGACAGAGATCCTGCTTGCCCCTCTTTTTCTCCTCGTACATTTTCATAGTTTTGTAGACAGGTAATTACACGTCTGATGTAAAGACCAGCCCTCACAGCTCGTGCTGCAGAGCTGACAGAATGTAGCTGCAATTTTATCACAGTAATCCCAGATTCAGTAGAAGGGATGCCACTGGGGTGGAGGTGGAAGAGCAGCTCACTTGACCACCTGATTGAGGTTATCAGATGGGAGACCTAGACTCAGACATTGAGTTACTGCTTTTACCTTTAGCTTCATCTTCTAAGCATGGGAGAGAGAGACCTGAAGCAATGCAGAGCCGAGCTAAGGTCTCACAACACAGGGCAGGGTTGCAAGACCGTCCCAGCTCACCCTCAGGAGCAGGTTAGCACTCCTGAGCAGGACTACACCCAAGCCAGTGAATCCGCTCTCTCAGAACAGCTAATTAAGGGGGGCAACCTAGACAGTCCTCAACTCGAGCCAGTTTTCTACTAGCCAGCTCAGCATCTCAGCCTGTTCCTGGCACTTTCATTCCAGCAGTAGGAATGGCAGAGCCAGTTCAGTCTGCCAGTCCTCCCCGTCCAGACGTGCCCTTCATTTCCCATGGAGCCCCACAGCTACATTAGCTTGGACTGAAAAACTCAAACCAGCTAATGGCTGGTAGCCATGTGGGCTAGTGAGCACATGTCATTTGTGGAGGACAGGAGAGAGAAACATCTCTCTGAATTTATGGCATCGTAGCCCAATCTTGCAGCTTCCTCTGAAGCACGGAATGGACTCTGCTGGGGAGGAGAGGACACTCGTGTAGAAGAATTACACTGGTATTTTCATAAGGACGCTGGACCAGAGGCTCTGCTCCATTGTCATTAACTGGTCTGGGGAGGTCAGACCAAAAGCTACACTGCCAAAGGCTGCCAAGATCAGGTGTAAATGAACAAATGAGATGATGGGGAAAATAAGCAGGAGTGAACAAACATTTGGTTTAACAGCAGCTTCTGCTCACCTGGCACTGGATCTTGTCAAAACATCTTTATCTCATCACCAGCACTGCTCGACAACATGCCATCCACGGGTCTGTAAGGCAAATAAACCTTTTTGTAAGATGTGAAGAAAAAGAAAAGAGTGAAAACAGCTTTGCTGGGTTTCTAGTGACAGAACAGCCAGCAGAGAAAACTGATATTCCCTCTACAGAACCCGGTGTCAAAGACCGGACAGGAAATGAGTCCTGAAATTACCATCAAACACTTCCCTAACGCACACTTGTTCTGCAGGCCTCCAGTCCTTATTTCTACAAGGTTGTGCCTGGAAGCACCTCCTTTGGACACAGACACTCACAGGACAAGCCAGACACATATCCAAAACTGCTCCTAAGAAGCACCAGAGACTCGCCCTCTCCAGCCCAGGAAATCTGCTCACCCCAGTACTATCCTCACCACTTTTCCCAGCGTCTACTTTGAACATCCCTTGCTGTATGTTTTAAGTCCATTCTTGCTACCTTGTGGATATGAGCAACAGATCCGTCCCTCCCTCTTTCCCAATGCATCACTAGGTGTCCTCTGAGCTGTTTCTTGCCCAGCCACTGCCAGTTCCTTCAGTCTGCTCCCTGGCGCAGCATTCTCTAGATTTACAATCGCTCCGGTCTGCTGCTCATCTCTCTTTGGTCTGTGCACCTCCTGCTTTCCCACTGAGGCTTTGCCCGTGCTGAACAAGCAGGGACTGTTTTCCGTATCTCACAGGTGCAATTTCTGTTTCGTAGGGGGAATAAGACATTGAAAGATCTGGTCAATCAGAGATGTGAGAAAAACACACAAGAGCTCTGCCCCTGCTCTACCCATGAGCCTATACCTGCTCGAAGCGTGACAGTCTAAAACACACTTTGGATGGGAAATAAAACCAAGAACACCACAACTAAATTGGGATGTCTGGTCACTTTAGCCAGCTCACAACTGTGCTCTGCTGGTGCTATTGAACTCTCTTGAGCTGACCTTTAGCAGCACGTCCCTTTCTAAAGCTGCCAGCGCCTTTGTTCTTCTCGAGAATAGCTGCCCGCTCGTGCACACAGAGGCAGGGGAAGGTTGGACACTGCGTGTTGCCTTGTACTGTCAGGCTAAATAGAAGCTGATGGGATAATAATTAATTGCAGTCTCCCTGTAATAAAAGACAAGACAAAGCAAGAGATATAAATAAAATCATCAAAGGAACTCACAGAATAGGAGCTGCGTCTGCATTTTGTGGGCAATTTACAAGCCAAAAGAAGGTTGGGAACCCAAGGACTGAAAAGCAATAAAAATCTATGGAGCTCTCACAAAACCATGACAGCATCTCACTGATCTGTCTTGTTACCAGGCAGAGGTATAAATTCCCTCAACACCTTTGTTGTTTAAGGAGCTGGAAAGGGAAGCGGGGGGGGAAAGGCTTGACGGGGCAGTGACCCCCAGCTCACTCAGACCCGAACAGCAGGGAGGTGCCCTCGGAGAGAATAGAGGAGACAGAAGGCACCCAGCTCCGCTCTGAGGGCAACAGGCTGCCAGCAAGTGCCGCCAGCCTGAAAATATGGTCCGGAGAGCTCGGGCAGCCGGGAGTGCTTTAATGGAGACATTTTTAACTCTCTTTCTACCAGGAGGGCTCCTTTCCTTATGGCCTGCACAAAAGCAAACCCTGCCCTGACCTATAGCGTGCCAAACCCCAGCTGCCTGTTCCTGCTCTCCGGCTGTTGTCGTGACCGTCACCTTCCAGCTCCAGGGGAAGAAGTAGTGACGAGGCAGAGTGTTGAAAGGGCCCCCAACGCCGCCCCAACCTCGTGGGCAGCTGCGACCTGGAGACATGGGCAGGAGAACAGAGAGGGGAATTCTCCCCCTGCTCCTTCCACATGAGGCTGCAAGAGAGGAAAATGGATATAAAAGAGGACAGATATGAAGGGAGGGGAGGGAGAGATCCTTTTACTGAATTCAACCCCTATTTAATGCCTAACTCTCATAAAAGTCAGATAAACAGGTGCCTAAATACCCTCACAGCAACAGCCAAGTTACACATCCCTCTGCTCAGCAGCCTGCCCTCCCAGAGCATCTGAGGCAACTCAATCTCAAGGGCAGAAGAACTGAAAGAAGAAAATTACCAGGTACTCTCATAAAAGAGAAAAAGATACAGCCCTCACAGACATCTGGGCCCAACTGCTGCTGGTACAAGCCCCTTCTCCTGGGAAAATGGGCCATTAGACATTCAGCTCATCTCCATATTGCCATTAATCCCACCACAGAGATACGGAGACTCCCCTCATTCATTCCCTAAAGTGAATGGAGGAGCAGGGAGGAGAGGGAAAGCAATGAGGCACATCCTCTGCCTCTACGGTAAAAGCTTTTCTTATTAAGTGGGTACACATGAGGGACAAGCAGGAAGTACAGATCCCAAATCACAGCCCCAATCTGGGTTTTGTTTTGGGTGTTGGCTTTTTTTCTCCTTTCTTTTTAAAATTCTCCTTTCAGACATTTCTTCTCTGGTTACATAAAGCCAAGGTAAAGAAACAGCAACTAATTAAAAAGAACTGCTGTTGCACAATATCCCCCCCAAAGGCAAACACAATCTTCTTCCCCAAAAGAACAAATAAGCCCTCAACTAAACAATCACTTCCTTAAGTAGGCAGCAAAGTCCTTCTTCCACCCATTACCTAAACAAGGAACAAAGCAACCAAGTGAAAAAAAGTCGCCTCCGTTTCCCCACACCTGTCTCCAGAACTTTACATCTCCACAGCAGCAGTGATGCCAGTGGGGAAGGGGATGATCTCCTTCACCCCTGCGGCACGCAGGGCTACGCCGTGCTCATGGTGGCATCTTCCAGCAGGAGCTGGGGACGTGGTGGGTGGTCACCAGAGAGAGGGAATCACTGCAGATCACTCTCTGCCCTGTGTCTCCTTCCAGACCAGGCTTGTCAGGAAGAAGAGGTGACATGGCCCTAGCAAGCTCCGTAGGCAGCAGAGCTCTCGCCAGCCCAGGGGCTTTGGTCTGCCAGGAGGGCTGCGACTTCTGCCTTTGCTTCTGTGCAAGCAAGAGAACCACTGCTGGGTCGGTTGGCTTTAGGGACCAAGTCTTGGATCTAAAAGGAAGAGCTAGACTGTCACCTACAGCTTACCAGTCTTCAGCTGACAACTCTCTCTGTGGTCTAGCCAGCAAGACAGGAGAGCTGAGCACGTGCAAAGCGCGAGCCGCAATCCCCTAGCAGCAGGATCAGGAGGCATGGTGCTCAGAGCAAGCTCAGCAGTGCAGCATCCCCCGCTTGGCTCAAGACAACTAAGAATGGATGAATATATCTATCCCCAAAAAGGCCAGAGGAGGCTCCCGTCACCCCGCAGGTAACCTGCGCTTACCGCCTAAGCAGATTGCAGAGCCAGAGCATTGCTAATGCGCGGTGTGGGGGAGAGAAAGACAGACAGTGAGTCACTGTATGTCCTTGACTTCAAGCAAGTTGAGAACAGCTACAGAGAGGAGGAGACATCTGTGGGGGCTGCCACCGAATTCTGCCTCTAGCTTGCAAGCAACACTGCGGGTAGGGAGAAGGGATGTAGGCTCCAAGGCGCTGCTAAGGGAAGAGCATGCAGAAAAATCCCAGCTCAGCTGCAGCTCTGCCAGCTCTAGCTGAGACTGCTCCTCCCACCTTCTCACCATCCCACTCCGTGAGACCGCTAGATCTGCCAGCTGGGGTACGCTTGTCATCGCTCCCCAATCCAGTTCACTCACGATGAGGTGTCTCTTTCCATACTCCAAATGCATATAAACGCTTTGCTTCTGCCTCCTTGTCCCAGGGCAGGACCGATGGATGTATTGGGGTAAATTAGTAATCAGCAGGTGTACTCCTGGTGTTTTGATCTTCACACTCATGCTCCCCACAGGTTTTGGAAGACAGCCACAGCCCAGATTGCTCCTCATGAGTGTTCCCAATCCAGACATGTCAGACATGCATAGGAAAGGCCATTTTTAGAGGGATTCACTTTGTGTTCCTTAGGGCAGTCTTTACTGCCAGATGGTACAACGGAGCCAGAGGGCAAAGGATCTCCGGGCCCGCAAAGTCGCAGGAGACTGCAGTTTGATGAGGAAGGCTGTGACAAGTCCTTATTCCCTCACCCAGGAGCCCTCAAAGCTGAACTCACGCTCTGATTCATGAAACTCATCATGAACCTCAGAAGTGGGGAAGAACATCCAGCCCAGGTCTTTGGTGCCTGGTAGCCACCAAAATGACGCGTGCAGCCAACTCTCTGTCCCTAGGCAGGTACAGGCCTCCTGTGATCTGCCCCACAGCTCTGCCACCAGCCGTTTGGTATGGCACCCAGCTAGGAGAAGAGCCCCTTTGTCCAACTGGTACAAGGTCCAGAAGCCTCTTCTGTCCAGCAGACATCCATCCAGCTGTTGGACAGCTCTTCTGTCCAACATCCCAGTTGGGATCTCTGACCTGAAAATTAAAATTCTTTCCAAAGTTCACACATGAACCTAGAGGCTCACCTGCCCCCCCTCCCCAAAAAAAAATCCCAACTCCATTCTTTCATGCCAGGTACAGTTGGCTGGATGGACAGAAGTGCTGAGGCTGGGAGCATCACGGGGCAGACTGTTGGGACCACAGGACACGCAGAGTGACGCCAACTCCTGCAAAAGGTCAGATCCCCGACACCGTCATCCTCAGAACAAGAAGAGCCTGTCAGCAGGGCTCTCACACAAACCTGTTTTACTTTCTGTACAGAACAGAAACATGAACAGTTACTTACCCGAGCTGCAGGAAGAGACCTGACAGCAGAGGGGCAGTAACCTTTAGCTGAAATATAGTAACTTTAAAAAAGAAAAAAAAAAGATTCTAAAGATGGAACAGACGCTCATCTGATCACATCTTCAGCTGTAAGATATCCCCTTCCTACCAGCAGCCTTTTTTTTTTACCTGCATCCAGGCAACAGGAACTACATTCACTGATACAGTCATTATTACACACACCGCTACGACCTGCCCGAGATCAGTCCTGCTCGCGGGCAGGGGAGAGGGAAAGTGACGGTATTTGGAACAGCTCCTGTTCAATTGTCTGGAAGGTGATTGAATGCTGCAGCGCTTAGATCCATACCGGCAGCCAGGCAGGCACAGGTCAGAGGTGACAGAGAGATTCTTGCCGTGTGAATATAGAGTTTAAAGAGGAATATTTCATTCTGATCCCATTTAAAGCCCCTTGTGCAGTGTGAGCAGTAGGAACAGGTCCGAAGAGAAGCTGTCTGTGCTGTGCTGCCACCCACAGCAGCATCCAGAAAGGAGGCGATTTAGTGCCAAGCTTAGAACCCATCCCAGCCACGGGAGGAGGGGAAGGGTGCAGGCATCTCCTCTGCCCACTCTGAATGTCGATCCCAGACTATTGCTCCTTTGGTCTCGGCCTCATGTGGCTGATCAGCCAGATGTAAGATACAGTCAGGCCCCTGAACCTCCTGCATTCCCTCGTAACTGAACCACCCTCCCTGCCGTGCAATTTGGGAAACATGACACAGATTCTGCGCGGGTGCATCATATCAGGGCCAGCCTAGGCCCACTCCCAGGACTGGACAGGTTCTTGAGCCCTGTGAGAAGTTGAAGAATAGGCTATTTGGAGGTATTCAGACTGCCTGGGACAGCTGCAGCGCAGTGGCAGGCTTGGGCTGGGCAGATGCTTCCAAAAGACACCGGTTCCCTGCTCCTCAGGCAGGGATACAGCTGTTTGCACCTGCAGACCCATCGAGGGAAGGAAGAGCAAGAGACAAAGCATACAGGATGGCCATGCCGATCTAATCAAGCTGTACTGCTAATGCAACTAGGAAAGAAACGCTGTACCCTGTAGTTTATTCCTGCTTCACTTTATTGTACGCACCCTAAGAGAAAAACCAGACATCAGCGACTCTCACTGCCATAGGATTCTCGGAAGAGAAAACACTCCGTCCCGCTGAGCTCCTGCAGACAAGTGAGGACTGGCACAGGACTCAAAACTGAGTATTAAAACTCTCCCTCTAACTGAGCTTTTACAGCACCTGAGGGGCTGCAGGCCTTATGTTAATGCTCCGCTCGACTTTGTGAGATCTCTCCCCTCCACTCACGGCCTCACGCGAAGCAGAGCTGAACGCATCCTACCGCGGCATGCAGAAGGCACAAAGCCATTTGCTTGAACTCCCCCTTTCAGGCAGATCAGATTTACCTGCTGCAGCCATGAAGCAGCTCACAGATAGCAACAGCATCCTAAGAGGCTGTTCAAGGGCAGAGAGCTGCTAAGTCCTGAGGGGACCTGTCAGCTTAAACTTTATCTGCATGAGACCTGCAAGCCGTGAGCTAGAACTTGCAGAGCGTTACACCTGCAGAACAGCTCTCTCACTTCTACAGTAGTTTCTATGTTCCCTACAAGAGTTCTCTTCCTTCACAGTGGTTTTGTTTTACAGGCATTTCCTTCTCATGAAGTCTCCACTGCAGCGTGTCTGCAGTGCTGCAGAGCTGCTGTACGAACACGACATGACTTCCCCGCCATGGCCGTGTGAACTGGTTAAGGAGAACAGCCCAAGGGAGCTCCCATCCTCACAACCCTCCGGGGTGGCCACGAAGGACAAACCTTATGATACCAAGGCCTGGATGCTCCATAAAGCTGGTGCATCGTGGTACGACCATGTAGCCACGTGGATGAGAGCTGTGTGGAAAGCACTGGATTGCCTTCGAGGCCTGTGGGAGTAGAGGTATTCAGTTCACTCAGTAAAAGATTAAAGTTGCACTGACTCAGGGGACCCCACTCCGGGGTCTAGGACAAACCTCTTCTGAGGGCTGAACATGGAGGTGACAGCCAGGGGTTGGCTCGGTGGCTGCTCGCACACCGGGGCTCATGGCTTTGGCTCAGCACGGCTGTTCTCTGCCTTGATCTTCATCCCTCGGCTGTACTGAAAGGAAGTTTGTCCGAGACAAACGCGTACGGCACACAATGTCAGCTTCAGAGCAAGCTGCGAGAAAACAGATTGAGTTCTCTGTGCAAACCAGCAGCGAAACCATTCCTTGGTGGCTTCTCTTGTGGGACACTTCAAAGGCACCACGCATCCACAACGCAGCTGCTGCCCTGGGGAAGGAGTCGCTGAATACCCTCCGTGAATGAGAAGGAAAAATTAAGCAGTTAGATTTGGCACGTGCATCACAATAAAGATCCCCGAATGTTCAGCTTCTTATTGAACCTAAGGCAGCCTGTTAATTCGTTATTCACTTCCCAGCCTGGAAGGAAAAGGATGTTATACCCGAGGGCCAGAACTGATGAACAGAGCCATAAATCAAGCGGTTTACAAGACCAGCAATTAGGAAACAAGCCGACAGAAGGGAGAACTCTGTCAGTAATAAAGCAGACACACCACAGGATCTGCTGAGTGCTCACAGCAACCGAGGACACGCGGTCCTTTCCACACTCCATCTCTAATTCTTCCTGTCATTCGCTGCTTTTTCCCTCTGTTTTCTACTTCCCCTTATTTCCTCCTGCCCCCTCTCCATTTTTAACTCTATTCTCACTCCTCTCTCTCCTGAAAAGCTTATTCTTCCAGAGAATGCAAGAACACACTTGCTGAGAAAGTGGATTTACCAGCTGCCGCCCAGGAGCAGAGGTCCCAGAACAACGGATACGCACGGCCCTGTGAGTGCAGGGCATGATGGAGGGAGCAGTGTGCTCCTCTCCAGCCAAAGGACTGCAACGGTACAGGAGCCCCTGGGCAAGGGGACAGCCCTGTAGGTCCTGGGATGGTGTTACTGGGGGAGTAAGTGGCAGTGGGCAGAGCTGCTCAAGTAAGGAAGGGCTGGGATGATGTTAACCACCTAATCTGTCCCCTGCCCTACTCTTCTCCTCAGATCTCTTTTCCAGCACCAGCCAGATCCAGCTCCCTTGACTTTGACGACAACTTCCAACATCTCCTGCTCAATTTCTAGTTCCCTCTCCTTAGCTGTCATTGCAAATCCTGCCCTTGCTTTTCTTACTCAAAATGAGCTCCTGGAGTGAAGTCACTGGGTGGCCAACAGAGTTTAGATCCAGTGTTGGTCCTGGTCCAACACGCAGCTCTACACCCTGTTGCCCTCACACAACCCCTCTGGAGAAGAGGGGCTGACACTTGTTCCGAGATGCTGCATTCCTGTTGCCGCAGTGCTCCGTGCAGCTTGGGATGCCGGCAAAGCCAGGCCTGAGCAGCTGCTCTCCCCACGCAGCGCAGGCACACGCACGTGAAATCTGAGTGCGGGACATGGGTATTTAACGAGGGTCTCCTGCTCTCTCACAGATCGCTCCTGCTCAGTGCTCTACCACATCTCTAGGACATCGCATATTTGAGAAATCCCAGCCAGCGGTGATATATTTTGCCTATGTTAGCCTCTGGCACTCGATACGTGAACCAGTCTCCCTGCCACAGGAGGAATATGGCTATTTAATGAGCCTTATTTTGTCAAGGTAGGAGGGAGACCAGGCATTTCTCCAATCATCCCAAGACTGAACATATCCAGTTATGTCAAGAATTGAGAATGTGATATTCCAGTCCAGCCTTGAGGGCCAGGAGGAATCTCAGATTTGTAAAGTCCACTCTGTGGAAACACTCTCTGCTACCACCCATCAGACACCTTCTGAGCAGCAGATACTGTGGGTAAAAGCAAAAGAAACAAGATCAGTAGAGTTACTGAGCCCCACAGCACGCACTCAGCCTGCGGGAATGCTCACCACGCCAACACTCTCTGCGAGGTGGGGTCACAGCCCAGAAGTTTCCACAGTAACAAATGAACCCCAGCTGCCAAAGCCTTTTCCTTTCGATGTTCAGCCTCCCTAAAGCCAAGGCTGACACTCGCATGCCACCAGGCACAAGCACACCCTCTGGAAGAACCCCGAGCTGCCCCTCGTCCACACCCAGCAAAGGTCCCACCAGCCTCCTGCTGGGGAGTGCAGGAGGAACGTGGGTGCCCCAGGGCTCCCAGGACACAGCCACCTCCCAGACAGGCTGCTCTCCTCCACTTTGGCCCAGGGGTGAAGTCAGTTTGTCTTCAGCACATCAGAGGCAGGGCCGACAGTCCTTAAAGGAAACAAAGCACAGCCTTTGAATGAGCGTTACTCTAATGCCCTCCCAGCTGCCTGCGGTTTTGATCTTGAATGGGGAGGCTAAAGATTTGTCTGGAAGAGCTGCTAGTCCACAAGAGGAGGAAACATCTCTAACCTTGAACACAGAGAGACTAATAATCCGCCTCCCCCAGCAGGGAGGCTTTGATGAGTTCTTTGGCAAGTGCTGTAGGAAGAGGCTGCAATAGAAAGTTAACTAATTAGGTCGCTGCAAAGCAAAAGGAAAATAAAGTAGAAACCTTCTCTGTGGAAAGCAGATTCCAGAGAAGAAGGTGAACAGGAGACAGGCTGCAGCAAACTGTGAGGAGTTTGGGAAGGGAATGGGTTTCAAGGTTTCGAGAAAAGCAAACCCCAGACACGAGGCCATGGCAACAAAGCAGGCTCAGCAGTTGGGGACTTCTTGGGAGAAGACAGGAAATCCTCTTCAAAGGAAGGCTATTCCCACCCAGACCTTGGCAAGCCGCTGTCAGCAGTTACATTTTGCTTATCCAAGGTCTCTCTCAGGCCAGTCAGTCCCAGATTTCACGCCCAGAACTGCTGGATGATTTCCGAAGTACTGCACCTCACCCCACGCGTGTTGGGTTTTTTTTAGCTTTGATGACAAGATCCCAACAGACCGCACGTGTGCCTTGTAGAAGTGTGCCCTTAGGTGTCCCAGTCCGTTATCTCGTGATGTCCTGGAATCAGAGCCATGCAAGGGGCACCCATGGCCAGCAGGCCCCCATCAGAGAGCATCCATGGAGCTATGCTGCTCTTTACCACCTATGAGCACAGAGCCCTGCAAAGAAGATTTCACAGGTGATCTTCTCCTATTGCACGACCAACAGCTGCTTAGCTTGCCATGTTCTACAATAAGGAATAACATGAGCGAGGAGCAACTGCTACTTTGCCCATGGGTTTACTCTCCCAGAAAGGACACGGAGGTTTTCCATGGCATCAGGTAGGCTTTTGAATGGCTCTTGAAGGAAATTCCAATCGCTTGGCTTTGCCCCAGATCGCTGGCACTCTGAGAAGGTCAGAGCTCCACAATAAGCCATATGTTCAATCTTGGTTTGCCCTCACAATGCCAAGATGTGTCTGCAAGGAATACAGCCAGAGGGAATGTTAACTGATCGCCGCTGAAACGGAGCCTCTCCTTGGCTTCACCCTAATTAACTATCAAGAGGCGGTGCCGGAAGGCCCCTGCACTGCCAATAAAGAATGTGGGGTTGGTAATTAATTAGCGGCCCAGTGGGATCCCAGCACCTCTCGCCCACAGCCAAGCTCTACAGATTGATACAAAGGGGATTTAATGGAAACACAGCAGTTTCCCCATTATGGCCTTAAGCAAAACAGAACTAGTTTTTGAAGGAACCTCATTTACAGTCCTCTCACATGACTGATGCTTGGCACCTAACCCTGCAGGTACAGGATTATATTGGAAGGAACCTGCCTGCAGAATACAGGAATAAGTGAGAGAGCCCCTTAAGTAATTTGGTGAGCTATTTATGTTCACCATCCTCCATGCATAAGAAAACAGCAAGAGTAGAAGGATGACAGAGAAAGACCGTGCACATCAGTGTACAGTCGACAGCACTCCCGGAGACTCAGACCTGGCAACTCGTATCTCTGCCTAGAAAACAAGACAGCCCCACTAAAACAGAATATGCCATGAGTCGAGCATCAAGAAGTCCTGTGTGGAGGGGTCAGGAAGGGGTTGGGATTGAGCAGAGCACTGGCATCTGGCGGGGGGCTCAGCTAGGGCACTGAATATGGAGGAGGATCTAGTCTGAAAATCCTCCAAGAAGCAGCCAGGACTCCCAAGTCATCTCTGACGTCGCAGCTTGAGTAACTAACCAATGCAGTTATGCTAGTTCATCTTCCTGGTAATTTACCGTGGACGCTGTGTGATCTCAGCCAGGTAACTTTGGTCTGTACATCATTTTTCTCTTCCACCCCAGGAGCTATTCTCCCTTTCAGACAGGAGTAACAGAAGGCAATGGAAATCTTCTCCTGTCAATGGAAATTAGATTTGGTTACTTTAGTTATGTGTGATTCCTGTTTTCTGGCTGACAGACAGTTTTGCTGGGCTCAGAACCATGAGGCCAAATACCACAACTCCTTCCTACAAGAGGAAGCTGGAGATGAAAGGTGTCTGAGAGCTGGAACACAGACAGCAAGCAAAACATCAGGTGTTTTTTTTCATCGCTCATGTAGGGAGCGGTGATGATGGGTGACATCCAGGCACCAAGCTGTCAGACCCAGGGGAAAGAGGAAGGTCAAAAAGGGCATTAGGAAATCACATCAAGGCAGTCCATGGCATCTTTAAAGGACACTCAGAAGACAAGATGAGGAGCAGCTGCGAAAGGTCAAGGGATGATCTCCCTGGCCCGGGATGGAATAAGACTTCTCTGAGGGCACTGAGGGTCTGGCCCCAGGTATGAATACCCACTCTGCCCACATCCCATACTGTCACCACACACCAGTCCAAACCAGAGCCACAGGTGCAGCATGGTATAGGCGCGCAGAACGTGCACAGTGGTGGGACAAAGGCAGCACTGGGCTGAAAACAGGCTGGTGGGTGTCCGGGCTGGATTTGTAGGCTCAAGCAATAACAGAGTACAGACAAAGGGGGCACCCTGCTGAGAACAAGCTATTCCTGGGTATCAGAGCCTGAGGTAGCACAGTATCTCACTGGAAGCAGTGGGACAGGCCAGAACATCCCTGCACACCAGGAGAAAGGAGCCAGAGCAAGGGCTGACACGATAAAGAGGAAGCCACGCCAACTCAGGTTCTCACTGTGAGGGGAAAAGATGTCTCATACACACTCAAACGGTGCTAGAAGTGCACAGCTGCCCTAGCCCATAGTTTTATTCCCTTATCCTAAAAAGCAGAACATGTCGCTTGCAAGCTATCACCTCCCAGTCTATCTTCCAACTCTATCCACTCTGTTCCTGCAGACTTCAGCCCTCTGCTCCAGCTACGCTTATCCTACATGCCAAATACATGGACACTAAGCCTGTTCCCTTCCACCACCAAATGCTGTGCTTTCTCTGCAGCTCTCGCCCTCCAAGAAGCTCTATGGGCTAAATCTTCCCCCTTGTACTCCTAGGCCTGGGTGAGCAGGACCATCTCATCCACAAGCTTAACTTGGCAGCCAGGGCTGCTGCTGCTCCTTCTGTGCAGCCCACTTTATTGCAACCCCGACTGTAACCTCCTCACAGCTCTGGCTCTACATCCTCTGCCCAAACTTGCAGTTGCCCTGTCTTCCTAACAAGCTCTCTGGCTCATTAACCTTTTATTTTGCTTCTCTTCTGCTCGCTTTTATATGTCTATCAGCAAGTTACAGCATCTTCCTGACACCATCAACTTCACTCTGGCCTCTCTCCCAGGTGGCCTCCATGCCAGGAGCTACTGTAACCTCTCCGTTCAGATTCCTGTAATATTCCTTGCCCAAACAATCTTGTCTGGAAAGGACCAGGATTTTTCTCTCCAACAGATATCATTTTCACTCCTCTTGGTAGGCCCTCATTTTTCTACAGAAAGCTGTCAGTTCCATGAAAATGTCAGCTTAATGCTCAGTAACCATCAAGAAACAGATCAAGAGGTATGAATCATTTGGAAAGTAAAAAAAAAGAACAGAACATAAAAATCTATGATTCATCCACACCTTGGATGCTGCGTGCACTTGTGGTCCCTTCATCTCAAAGGGGATATCAGAACTGAAACAGATTCTGAAAAGAGCACAACAGATGGTCAAAGACACAGAGAATAATTAAAAGCACAATTACTGAAGCACAATGAAGTAGGCTCAGACTCGTTAGTGTGCAAGAGAAAAGGCTTGCGGGGAAAAAGTAGGGGTGTGAAGTCATTACTGGGCTGATGGGGGGATGGCTCTTCATCTTCTCTTCCAAAACAAGAGCTCAGGGCCACTGACGAAGCCAGGAGGAGGAAGGACCAGCCCCACACAGCCTTCCCTCCCCAAGACCAGGGAGGCCATCCTCTACCTCTGCTCTTGAAGCTGGTACAGTCTCTTTGCTTCAGGTGTCTCAGGGACAGAGGACCACCTAAGTTCACCTCTACAGTTCCCATTACCCCATTACTCTCAGCCAAAGATCCTCCCTTTTCTCCTTCATATTAGGAAAAAAGCCCATCCCAATGTTCTCAGAAGTAAGTTAATTATATTAGTGCTGAAGGCCTTTCCTTGCCTTTCCCCATCTGTCATCTTTCCTTCATTATGAAGGAATCAGCCCCCATCTTCTATCAGCTCATAGCACCAGTCCACCCACCAGATTTTCAAGGAAGCACTATCGTGCTTTTCTTTATTCATGCTTTGAAGGGAAAGACACCCACGAAGCTCCTTACTTGTCGTCTTCAAAATCTTCTCTCGCTATGATTCCTACCACAAGTTTGACAGCGCAGCACCAAGATCACAGTCAGAATCACTTCACTGCTCCTCTGTCCACCTCCACCAGTCTCACACTCCATTAGGGAGCTCTCTGGGACAGGCCTCCTCCTTTCAGCTTGTACAGTTCCAGACCGCAAAGCTTCGTTTTGCAGTTCTCATGCCGAGGGTCTACCGCAGCATCATGCTGATGTTTACATCAGCAACCCCAGCTGCATCCTCGGTTCAGCACCTTCCTCTTCCTTTCCATTTCCCCCTCCCAAGGACCACGGGAGGGACACTCAGGCCCTTCGCTATACAGGTCCCACTCTCTTCCCAGACCAGTTGAGCTGAAGCACGGAAGTCCAGAGGTTTTGCTCCAGAACTTCCCCATTCCAGCAAGCAGCAGCCTTCAGCCTTGTGAGGGTGACCCACAGGAGCCAGCCAAGGAGATTGCACCCCAAAATCTCTTTCAGAACACGACTCTGCTTCTACTCACCAACGTGAAACGTAGGCAAACACACTACCGAAGCAACTCTGCTGCCCACCCAGAGTCACTACTAAGTCTCCTTCCTTTCACTACCCTGCTCCAGGCACTACAGCTACACCAGAAGTCCCTAGTTGACTTCTATAGTCTCATCTTCCATTTACCAGCTGGGCCAGGGGATCTAGGTTGGCCCCAAGCCCTCTGCGCCAGTAACAGAACAGCCACCCTGGGTACATACTGGGATGGGAGCGAGCATTGTCCTTTCTGCACCCAGAAAAGTCCAAGGAAGAGGCTGTAGAAGCTTTAAGAGCGCATGTGTTAAGTTAGTGATAAACCTGCTTCGCAAGCAGAACCTATGCTAGCGCAGAAAAGGGTAAAGATTTCGGAAAAGATTTCACACTTAGCTACTGAGCACTCAGCGCCAGGAAAAGCCCCAATTATCCTGGACAGGGGCCCAGAGAGGCGGAGGAATCCCTGTCCTTGAAGATACACAAAAGCTGACTGGATGAGGTCCAGACCAACTGGATCTCGCTTTGAAGCTGGCTGTGCTTTGAGCGCAGACCCGGACTGAAGACTCCCTGGGGCTCCTTTCACCCAACATTATCCTCTGATTGTAGGATTATACGTCTCTGAAGCAGCAGGCAGAATTTCACTTGCATAGCTAACAGCAGGGCTCTTCTGACCTAGCACGAAGCACACCACGGAGCTCAGCTCTCCTCCCCAGCTCACTGGCACGAGATACCCACACAACAGAAGTATCTGGCTCCATCCCTGAGCTGGTTGCCCTTTAGATACAGGAGAATGGCTCCTGTCTTGACAGCGTTCCCACCGCCTTGCAGATAAGCCAGAAGGAGAGAGTGCCCCTGGAAAAACAATCTGCAAGAAAAGTGAAGTGGTGGAGCGAAATGCTGATTGGTTTGCATTTGAATTTTAGTAAAAATGTATTTACATCAATGTTTGGCTCTAAAAAAAAACCCCATCCAGGTTTGAAAGTAGCTCACAAGAGCCTTGCTAAAACGGAGTTCTTGGCAGTGGGGTGGTGTCTGCAGGAGAAACACCAGCTCCCACTGACGCTGATACTGAGAAGATGAGAAATATCCTTCCTTTACACACAGAGGCACCTCAGGACTGGCGTCCTGGAAAGAGGAATTTTACATCCTCATCTGGAGAGCATCATGGAAAACAAGGGTTTTAGAAAGCCACTTTATAACCCAGCACATCAGAGTAAGTAAACGTGCAGCGTCTCAGATGGTTTGCTGAAAGGATGAAGTGTCACGGGCTTTTGATGGGATTCCAACTCATTCCACTGCCCATACAAATCTGGCTTTTACTCTGCCTGTGCTCTCACCTTTAAGACTTTTACTTCGAAGCAACTGTTACTAAGACCTTCCACCAAATGGCTAAATGCAGCTTGTAGTCACTTTGGCCAAGACTTTATTGGCCCTTTCTCCCTTGCTCCAAAGCTTGGCTCTCCCTAACAGTGCAGCATGAAGAGAGAGAGGACTAAGCTTTTGGGTTGAAGAATGGTGATTTTTTTGTTGCTCGCAAATGTTTTCAGGGACCTTTTGTGAACTGAGATCACTTGAATTTGCTTGGACGTTTCTAGCCCCACACCCTCCGACTGTGCAGCAGTGTGGTGGAGGACAGTTCTGCCAGCAGGGAACTCAGTCCTAAAGTCCTTGTTCAGGGTTATGTATTTCAGGACTGGCATGAAACCAGGGAAGAGCAAACAGAGCCACAAGAGGAAACATCAGAGAGTTCCCTTGGAACAATCCCTTCCATGGAGAGGGGTTCGAGCAGCTGTTGGCTCTTCCAGATTTACCTTCCAAATCCCCAGGACCAGGCAGAAAGGGGCTGAGTTGTTATTTCCACAGCCTGACTCTGGAAACTACACCCAGTAACACTTGCAGGCATAGAGATGAGTTCAGCGCTGGACATGCCCTTACTTTCAACACATGTAATAACTAGGTGTGCTTGTAGTCCAGAGAATCCCCCGCTGCGTTGTTCAGTGGCTGGCTAGTATCCTTCTAAATAATCAGTGAATCCTCTAATGATACTGCCTGCATTCCATGTCTGGAAAGCAGCCCGCTAGAAGTGCTTATGAGCTGTGTGATGATTAGAGATAATAAACATAATTATTTTGGGTGCTGATTGCCTCTGCTTTCTTCATTCTGTTGCTGATGTGTAAAACGATCTCAGTGTTATCGGTTCGATGGGCAGAAACACCGTGAAGATACAGATTTCCTCGTGGAGGATCGGCCAAACCTTCAGGGAAACGAAACACCCGAGGCACGGAGATGCAGCTGTGACAGACTCCTGCCTCCTCAAACATTCAGTACCACGTGTGAAGACAGGAGTGGGGGAACCCTTTCAGGAGTTGATTGCCTTCAGATTACCAGCAGCAGATGCCTCAGGTTGGGATCCAGAACATGGATTTATTACTTGTGTTTTAAAACATTTGTTTAAAAACATCAACCAAAAGAGTGCGATTGCTTCCCAGCCGTGTGAATAAACAGACAACACTGCTAAGCCCTACGGGGAGGATGTCATTGTCCCTCACAGAAGATGGGATAAGGCCACTGATGCTCTCCAGCCTCACCCAGTCTTTCCCTTTACTTCTGCCAGAGTAAGGTCTTTTCCTCCTTCCTATCTTCCTTCCTGATATCTCCAACCAAAAGTCCTGGGGAGTTCACTTCCACAACCTTCCCCACTTCCCTCTGTTGCCTCCTCACTGCCTGCTCACTGCCTCTCTTCTCCCCAGGATGCTCACTTCTTTCCCATTACGGTTTTCCTTGCACAATCTTGGTACTGTGAGCATGTGCTGTGACACCCAGCAGGAGAAATAACTGATGAAGGCCCACTCCTTGTCTTCTGTCATCTTCTCCCTACCATCATATGGACCTGTTTGCAGCCTGGGACTGTGAACTCCCTTTCATATGATCCCTGCCACATCCTGAGAGGGATGCAACTGGCAAGGTCTGGACAGCCTGCACGGCGTCGTAAACTTTCCTGCCAGTTCAGGAGGAAGGGGGTTACTGGAAGAAGGCCCAGAGGCAGAAGAAACAGTGGGGCTGGCAGAACTGAGGCTCACACCAAGCAGCCGTGCTTCCCTCCACACTAACCCCATCATGACCTGGCTCCTCAGAGACAGCCAGTGCCTGTGCTGGAGGAATCTGGAAAACAACCAGTTCTTTAAGTATTATTAAGAAATAAATAAATCAAGCCAGCTATCATGAAGCCCCGAAGCCAAAGTGGCCAAGTAAAGGATAGGAGAAGCCAGAAAAGCTTCAGTGAGAACAGGTAACAAGAGACATGTTTACCACAGAAGAGAGACAAGGCTTCTAATACAAGTAGGCTGCTGCACCACAAACATTCCCTATGGCCTGGTATGGCTGTACAGAGATATTTACACGTACAGGCAGGGAGACGCCGATCCCTGGCTGGTGAACAATCAACTTTTATTCTCTCCAGACCAGCAAAGCCAAGATTTTAGTAAACACGCAACCCCAAAAATGCGCCTGCGGATTGGGTAGAGCAGAGCCTGTGCTCTCCCTGCCAAACAACAAAGCCGTTCTCCTGTGGGTGGTTTCACGGTGAGGTTTCTGTGGGGAGGAAGTGTTTCTAGTGGTCAAGGCGGAGAACAGGGGTTCAGGAGAGCTGGCTCCCATCCCTGGCTTTAGGAACCAGGAACGCTCCGATCACAGCAAATGCGTGCACTTGGAGAAGTCACTGGCCCTCTGTTCATCTCTCCTTGCTCAGGCACAAATTGCTCCTCTGAGGAACGGCGCAGAGACTCTCCCCCATCCGATAACACCTCCTGACCTTGCAGGGTTATTGCAGAGCTTGCGTGATTGATGCTTGAAAGGCTGTCAGAGCTCTTTGGATGAAAGTCTCTCTGGATGGTATTGGAAGATGTGCACATGCGAGTGCAGACACGTGAAAAAGAGACGTGCAACTCACACACTCTCTGCTTCCCTCCAGCTCACAAATCTCCACTCAGATTTGCTGGTTCCACTACTCATGCATTTAAATATTTATGAGATGGTTCTAGCAGAAAACCTGTGCTTTAAAGCAGAGCAACCAACACTGTAGCTTAACAGATGCCCTTACGCATCCCACCACTCAGGTTGCCCAGACTCAGCCCTAAATCTCTGCATTTTACGTTCAAAATCAGGCCAACGTGAAGCCACGCTGAAAGCCCGTGGCAGATACAACCCAGCACTACACATTTCTTGGCGGGCTGGCACATGCGACCTCCCCCAGTCCTTTGCTTTGTTCTCTCTTCACTTCATTGTAGATGTTATTAATGTGCTGTTTACCCCCCTCTTCCAGCTCATTAATGAAGACACTAAAGAAGACTGGACCCAACCCTGATCCCTACGGCATGCCGTTAGATAAACACCTCCTTGAAAAGTTCCCATCAACCTCTTACGGAAGAAAGACTGCTGTCTTGAGGTGTGCATAGTTATTAGAGCTAATGACTTCGCCTGTCACAGTTCATTTGCAGTGAACCCCCATGGGGAAAACCCACCAACTGCACCAACAGTTTTTAAAGAAAAAACAGTGAAAGAAGGAAGGGATGTCACACTGTCGCACAGGATGGCTCTGTGTTTTGCGGGCGTGCTGGGTTCGCCTGTTTACAATGTTTTATCCAACTCTTGACTTTACTTCTTGTCCTAAATTGATCTGGAGGCTGTTAACCTTTCTAAATCTTCTCTTACCTTGCTGGCTGTATTTCAGAAATCGGTGGCATGAGTCAATCACAGTGGACCAGTTTAAAATGTTGTAAGATACTTCCCTCAAGTGGAGGGAACAAAAATCACTCAACTGCGTGTCACAAGCTCCGCAGTATACCTCAGGTAGCAGGAAGATAATGAGAGATGGACACCTACACGAGGTAAAATCTATCAACCTCCTTGAAAGGTGTTAGGAGAGTAGAAAAATTATCAGTGATACTGCAAAATAGGCTTGCCCCCTCTAAAAAAGTCAGAGCATACAAGAAGCCACCCAGTCACCCAAAGGGGCATATGCATATATCAGACACCAAAGGGGCATATGCTCCGACAACCTGTCAAGTTACTACGAGGACAGCAAATGTATATCCATGACCAGGTTTGAACGCAGCTGAGATGACTGTGACGAGGGCTCCTACATGATATTTCAGCAGAAAGGGGAGAGGCTGCTTAGAAGCAGCTTGAGGGATGAACTACCCAAGTCCTGTAGAACAAGGCTTTCACACCTACCAGAGCCTGCAGCAGGGCTGCCAGGGATCCACGAGAGTGGGGAGAACCAGATACAGATTGCGGTGTGTCGGTAGAGCTGGTGTGGGTGGTATCTATACTCACCCTGAGGCTGATGTCTGATCTCATGATCACAAAGCAGGTGATGAAACGTGAACAAAGAATTCAGACTTCACTGTAGTTTTACTGTTACAGAGATAGCAGCTCGGCTCCAGTCTCTTCCGTACACATTGAATGGGAGAACATTTCATCTCCTGCAAATGAAAAGAGATAAGAGAGGCTTAGCACGAGGCAGGATTTGTCTCTGTAACTGATCAGTCCAACAAAGAGACACACAAACCGTTTATTACTCAAAATGAATTGTGCCATCAAGGCAGATGCCTGCAATTACTTCTGTTAAATATTATCTTTCATTAACTGTAAAATATATAATTAATAAACTTGCCCCCTCATTTTTGTTAAGTTTCACTGCAAAGACGTTATTGCTGAAATAAATCTTTCTAGCAGTGCATGTTGACAGAACAGAGGAAGGTGCACGCCTCTCCATGTGTGATAATTTCCTTATGGGAAACTGAATTATTAGGGAGGAATAATCACCTCTCTTCGTGGCTAAGACTGTAGAGACGCCCCACTCTGAGATCAGTTGTTTAAGCTCATGCCTCTTGGAAGCAGGCAAGAAGAATCTGCTTTGGCTGGCAGACATGACTTGATCTGAAAGCAGTGAGGCAGATGCAAGCTTTTCTTTCATTGGCAACTCCGGAGCAATGAAAAATAAATTTCTTTTTTTGATTAACAGTCCATTAAAGAAGCCTTCTGACTATAAAGCTGCTCAGAAGGTTAGGCTCAGTGGTTAGGCTGATTCTTTTATAAGCCCCATGTTCCTCCACCTCACAACACTGTGCTGGAGCTGCATGACTGATTTGCTTTCCATGTGCATCAGAACTGTTTTGATTTGGGAATGTTTGGTGATGGCTGTTAAACCATACGAATTAGAAATGCTTCAAAAATGTTGCTGAAATTTGACTCCAAGCGTAAAATTCCCCTTAGACTTTGTCTCCACTTGAGATCTTTACCTCAAGTTAGTTGATTGCCAGTTCAACCAGGGGTAATTAAAATATTTCCAAAGGCTGTTCTGGGCAACACTTTTTGCCTTGCTGCAGGCTACAAAGGTTCGTGGTTTGCCCTAGGCTGATGTTGATTCCTGCCTGAGTTGGCACAGGCAGTAACGCATGCCAAATGAGGAGGAACGCCTGCTCCATCACAATTCTCCCCGCAGCACGGAGGAGCAGAAAAGGACAGTATGTATTTTAATGAAACCCTCTGATGTCATTGCTTTTCGAGGTGTCCGGATGACCCCGGGAAGAGCCAACAGGTTGCAGAGACATTCGCCTGCAGTTTCAGTACAGATGAGCTTAGCAGAGAAGGAGATGGGTGCTGGTTCTCATCTTAACTGGGGTTTGGAGCTTTTTGCAATGAGATGAGCTTGGGGAGGGAGGGGGTGTCATTTCCTGGCCACCCAGTACCAGTTTGTCAACCCGTTTTGCAGTTGTTGGCAGACTGGGAAGGGAGGGCTCTGTGGGTCTCGGCTGCTGGGAAATGCGTGATCCCTGCCTTGGAGCGCGTCAGGTCGCAAAAAACTGTATTAGAGAGCCTTCCCCTGCTACTGCCCTGAATCTAAAGAACAGGGTCCGTTCTCCACATCATTTTAACTACCACTTCAGAATGGTGACACAGCCAACCAATCTGACTACACAAAAATTTGAGAGTCAGCAAATTATCTAGTTAAATGATGCGTATAGAAATGTTAATTCAACAGCACCTGAAAACTTCTTACATTTCTTACCATCTAAAGACAACAATCCTATACAAAAGATGGGGCTGAGCGTACTGTCCTTGCAGAAGAAATCGTAAGAATATTTTACCTATCACCTACAACGTAACTTATACGCAGTTACACAAATAGCACAGCCTGAGAGTGAGTTTGGAGGGAAGCTCTGAAATCATACAACTATTTGCTCTGGTTTTGCTCGAGGGGAGAGGCTCGTATATCAGCCCACTTCCACCAGCGTGCCTCTGCATAAACTCTCTGTACAGAAGTGTAATTTTACTTTTCTGGACAAAACCATAATGCCATTTACTGCGTGACATGTACACTCCTATCCTTCAACGGTGAGGGAGCAGCCCTTCGTGCACACGCACTGACTCTGCTGACTCCCAGGCATTATTTCATTCCTCAGGAGCCCCGCTGCCTCAGACCAGGAACGCTAGAGAGCGAAGATGGAAAAGTTAAGCAACTTAACTCTCTGGCTCTTGGGCCGCAGAAGGGGGAGGGAGCAGGGAGGCAAAGCATCTGGCTTCCCTGCTTCTCTAACAGCCTGGCGGGAAGGCTGCTGTCAATCCCACCTTCTGCCTTGTTGGAAGAAAGCAGAAGTGACAAGAGGCCCTCCAGGCAGGCAGCCAGGAACCAGAAATTCAGTTGAGCCACCTCCTGAAACTGGACTTTTTTGGAGAGCCTTTCCCTGAAATTGTTTTGCCTTTAAAAAAAATAAAATTCATGGCGGTTCAGGGTCAATTCCTCGCCCCTGGCCTCCTGGCTCTCCTTTCCTCCTAGAAAGTGCGATTTGCACAAGAGGATTTCCATTTTCTGGACTGCACTACAACCAGCCTCACCCCTAATAAATACACAGACACATAAATATGCACACACACGCATGCACAGATACAAACACTGTTATTTATAGATATAGGCATTGCCATAGACAGATAAATACACGGGTGCGTTTCTTTGCTGTATATAACAGGGAGAGAAGAGATACGGTAGCTGAATTTACTCTACATTCGCAGATTAGGAAACAGAGTGTGGGACATACGGTCTATCTCTAGGGCTTAGACCAACTGGTTATTGGCTGGTGCTGTTGTTCCTCTAACAAGCCCCTGGATATATCACTGTGGCTGCAGAGAAATGCAATGGAAAGAGCCTTTCGCTGTCAGCAGCAATCTGTCACTTCATGTATCTTACCCTGCCTCTTACAGCACAAAAGCTGCAAGTCGGTGTTAGGAGAAAGGTCATTTTGCAGGTAGGCTGTGGTATTTTTATTTCTGGGAATGTGCAGCCAGCTTGAGGCACCGTCTGGATGCTGCAGCATGAATTTCAGCTTCACATATGCCTAGCTATAATTTCAGACAAGGGAGCGTTTCCATTACAAACCCCATTTTTTCCCATGGATTTATACCTCACCTATTCAGCCTCACTCTAGGGTGGACCTTCGCCGAATATATTCACAGGCTGGGAGAAACTATTTTTCTTGTGCAATGTTTAAATCCAGCTCAGCCTCTTTTGGTTGTAAGACGGTGAAGGAAATTACGTCTTACACAAACACTCACAAGCACGCACAAAAAGCTTACACAAACATGCCCGCAGAGAGATCTGTTACCAAAAAAAAAAAAGACAAGCTAATGCAAATAAGCTTAATTTTAGGAATGAATTAATTTGACTGACTTTATTATTCTAACTAATTAACAAGTTCCAGCAACCTTAGAATGCAATAACCACACTCAGGCTTTCATCTAGGTTAACTGGAAACAGATAGCTCACGCTGATATAAATGATACCAGTCTAAATCTGTGACAGCAAACTTGGAGGCAGAAACCTGACACACAAGGAGCCCCGCTCTTTGCAGCCCTGCGTTAGCAACTCCCGCACCATTCTCCTCCCCTGAAATATTCCAGTGCAACGAATCCCCCGGCCAACAACGCCGGAACCCCCCTATTTTCATGCACGCCAGCTGAAACCTGACCTCCACAGCACTCCAGTCTGTTTATGGCTTGCTCTGGCTTAGTAAACCCATTTTTGGGTGGGGGTTTTTTAACTCTTTGTCAATTCTACTTTGAGGTAGTCCAATAGAGCAAGTTGACAGAAGCAGTTTATGTTGGCTAGTGCCTCTGGTTCCAGGAAAGCCTCCATGGCATATATGGACAGAGTTTAAGCACCAGGAAAGTAACACACGGGTTACCCAGTTATCCCACACTTACCAGTTACAGGATTGAGATTAGGAACAACCTCCTATTTTTCCTGCTCGCAAGCAGAAATATGTATGATTCGCCTTACGTATCACTTCCTAACACCACAGGGAAAAGTTGGGAAGTGCGAGAAGGATTTTCCCAGTCTGAAGAGGAAAATGCTGCAAGTGCTCACTGAAAGGAGACAAGCATTTCCCCGCTTCCCACAGCACAGAACTCAATCTCGTGGCATCAGAGCTGGCACGGCGGGCACTGCTACCAGCAGGGCTCGAGTGGCTGGACGTGATAAGATGTCCCTACTCACGTTTGCTGCACAGGTGCGTAAACACAAATTGTTCCAGTGCAACAAAAATCTAGATTAGGCAACTAAAATATTATGAATTTATCCTATTAGCTGGAGATGATGCTGATATCCTCACGATACGCTGTATTCCCTTGTCCTTTCTTGGTTTCACACCCAGACCTTCCCCCTGAGACTGAAGAAACATTGAATAGAATAGAATAGAATAGAATAGAATAGAATAGAATCATTAAGGTTGGAAGTGACCTCAAGGATCATCGACTAAGAACATCGCTCAGGGAAGATGTTTAGTAAAACCCATAGTGCTTGGTGGCTCCTAAGTGCAACATAATTGTTTTCTTGCTTCTTGCTTAGAGGGCATGGCAACAGGGCAGAGAAGGATAGCTGAGAGCTGCAGGGACTGGAAAACTGAACTCAATTTAGCCACAGAGCAGTTTAAAGTTCCTGTTGCATTTTTCATCTAAGTACAGCAAATCCTCCCGCTAAGCAACAGCCCAGGTGGCCATAAATACTGAAACGCTAACTGCACGAGCGGCGGGCGGGTATTAGAGAGGGCGTGCGGACAAGGCGTAGCGGGGGAGCAGCTGAGAGCGAAGCAGAGTGTCCTTCCAGGGAGGCAATGCCACCTGTTAGCAGCACCGGGAGCTGGGTCCTGCTGCGGGATGGCTCTGGAGGCATTTGAGAGCTGCTGGATTCTCATTCATTCCAAACCTCCTGCAGTTGCAAAGTGCTGATAGAGTTTCATTCTTCACCAGCTGGTGCAGCGGGGAAGGGGATTCTCTCCGGAGAAGGAGCTCAGGAGCTCCTCCCCAGGGCAGAAGATGAGGGGTGGTCTAGAGAGGGTGCAGCCACAGCTGCACGTCACAAGTGACACAGCAGAGATGGCCATCGGGCACCTCTTGCGCCGATGGGAGACTTGTGTGGTGAAAATACAACTCATTGTTTATCAAAGGAAAAGAATATTAAAAAAACCTACAGCCTCTGGAACCTATCACAGCTCAGTCTGCCTCCTTGCAAGGCTCCCAGAGAGCCCCTATGGCAAGACAGGGTGCAGCAGGGTCAAGGCACATTCAGTTAACATCAGAGAATGGGCATCTAACTTCATGTCCTTCATTTATAAAAAAGAAAAGCTGAAACAGCCTCCCGTGTCCTCACAGAAAACCTCACCTAGCACTAAAAGGAGGAGGACTTCCTCCTCCTTCATTCCAGGCAAGCTCCACGGGTAGGTGGCCATGCACAGGGATGATGGGCAGGCGGATGGATGGCTGGAAGCGCAGCAGACAGGCTGGAGCACAGGCAGACAGCGTGCTGAGTGCTTTAGGAATGGAGGCTGATTGAATTGGGGAGCGTTGGAGGTACTGCAGGAGTCCTGGGTGACACGTGATGGACACGGGAGTCTGCGCTGCCTCACGTCTCACAACAGTGAAGGCTCAACCTGTGACTGCCCCGGCACGTGCCTCGCTCAGTATCTACCAGAGTTCCCATATGGCGATTGCCGAGTGATCTGGACCGCTGGGGCCTGTCAGGACAAACACACCAGGCTTCCTGGCATTTCACCCAGGAGTTATGAAGCCGTCACTTGCTCAGGCTGTCTCCGAACAGTGCCAGCACGCCTTGGTACACTGCCTGCCTTTCACCTGATTGTCATTTTTGGATGATATTACTGAGAGGCATTTTTGGAGCTTCAGGACCTGCTGGGGAGGATAAGGCCAAATTCCCGGCCTTTCTGCCTCCCCACTTCTGCCCTGCTTTCTCTTTTCTGGAAAGTTTTCCCATGCTAAGTATAGTTCCTAACAGGTGCACGACCAGAGGGGACTGTCAGGGACGCAGCTGTCCCCACAGAGGCCTGGATCCATCTCCATCTGTCTCACTGGAGTTATCTGTGCTGGCTAACGGAGCTCTTCGGCCATGGGATGGGGGAGTGTCAGAGATTCAGACAAGGAGGAGATACATGTACACACACACACACACAGAGGGAGGGTGATTATTCCGGGGAATGCCACAAACAAAGCCTCTGACATCAAACTAATGCATCCTTTGAGGCTTTAAAGAGCCCTTGCCACACACAGGCAGGCTGCCAGCTAACTCATCTCTCTTCCTTGCCATGCTAACAGCCTGATGCCAAGGTCAGGCTTTAAATGAAAGCTGACTGCTTTGTAATCCCCTGTGCCTCATTTGGGGATGCCACAAGACTGGTAAGAATCAGTAGCAGAAAATATTTGATTGGGGCCAACTCCGGTGCAATGACTGAAGCGGTTCCCTTGCCCAGCCAGCTGCCAGTCCTGCCTTCCACCCTGCCAGCCCCACACCGAAGCCCCTCCAGCCTGGGGAACGAGGGCTGGGGGTGCAGGCGATAGAAAGACAGCGACACAGGTAGCTGAGAGCCCTCTAATGCACCTCTGAGCATGCATGTGCACGAAGCAGTCACAGATCACTGACCTCCTGATGCATGATGGTGACAAGGTGTCCTAACTCAGAGCTGCGGGGGCCCGGTGCTGGGCTAACCTCCTCCAACACCTAGTTGTCTGATCGCTGTTTAGGGGACAGGGAAATACGGGCAACAGAGATAAGCAGCAACCCTGCTCACAAACTAAAGGTGCTTCCTACCCCTAAAGTGTCCTGGCAGAATTTCAGGCTGGTATGACATGAGGAAATAATCATTTTGCAACACACTGCAAGAGCAGCTGATCTGTTTTACAAATCTGGGTCCTGGGATGTGTGCTGTGTTAACAAGCTGGCTTAGTTTAATAGGAGGGTGATGAAAACCATATGCGGGGAATAGGATGGTACCTTGCAATCACCACCACCATCGCTGAAAGAACAAAGAACGAGGTTTCTGCCTTCACACTGCGCCACCGCAGAACATGCTCCATGCTGTGCTTTGGCCACAAAGTCCAAGGTCTGAACCCAAAGCCCAACTAATTGCTGAAGGGCAGCGTCTTAAGCTGCAGGAAACCGAGCTGCAACCAGCTCTCAAAAGCCTGCCTGGGGCTCAGAGAAGAGGTGGGATGGTCTGGGTGAGACAGATGTGTACAAATCTTCAGCAGAGGGAAAATCCATTTCCCATCTTTTATTCCTTTGTTAAAATGAAACCACGCTGCTGCTAGCAAGCCTGTACCCAGTCACACCCTCCGAAGGAAGACCCACGAGTCCCTGGCTCCAGGGTGCTGCAGCCTGGGAGAGGACAGGGCTTGCCCACAGCTGCAGGGACAAGCTCTGAAGCCAAGCAGGGGTCATAGGGCAGCGAGCCCAAACGCAGCCGCCACCACCTGCGCTGCCCAGATATCCCTCGCCTCCTACGGGCTTCCTCAGCAGAGCTGAGTGCATGTGACAGTGATGTTTGGGGCCTCCCTGCTCCCAACACACACGTTTTACTGAGCTGCTACTCTAACACCTTCAGACACCGACATCAGCAGGAGTTTTCATCGGTAGGAGGAGCAGGATCAAGTCCAGATTTACTAACACCAGCACTGACTACAGGGATGGCATCACTGTAGCCGTTCTCTTTAACTGCCTTACCTTGTAAGGTCTCGATTTCTGTCCCCTCGGCCAGGTTTTCAGGGCTTTGTATGGTCACTTTCCTTTACTCCTTTTACAACAACGCTTTTTCAGAAAGAAACGCTGACCGAAGCTCTTTGGGTCTCCAAAGACTATTCCATCACATCGCTGCTGACAGGGCTGAGGCTGCCAGACTGAGTTATCACAGGTCCTGCCCTGCCCTGCCGTTAATACCTGCTCACCAAGGGAGCATCGGCCCAGCCCAAGCAGAGAAGGTCAACCCCTGCAGAAGTCTCCCACGACTAGGGAACAGGCATCAAAGGGAAAGAAGAGGAAAATATATCCCAGGCATCTCCCCTTTCTAGACATCTCTGGAAAGTCATAATTGAGCTCAGACAGCCCCAGGGAGGGAATGAGTTACAGGGAGTCATGAACTTTTCACGACCAGCTCACCTTGTATCAAGGAGACTCCAGCCACATGCTGTCCCCAGCCCTGAGTCCAGTGTCTCACAACACCCATGGCACACAGTCTGGCGTCTCTTTCTGTCCCAATTTAATCCCTTCCTGCCCAGTGGAGGGTCACGCTCCTGTTCTGTTATCAGGACCTATGCAGTCGTGCAAGCAAAGCGGTAAAATTGGTTCAGAAGCGATACAGGAACTCTCCCTGCTGAGGAAAGGAGGCACATCCCACCAATTCAAGTGATAGCAAAAATATAGTAGGTGTTCTCACCCACTAGCATCATTCACTCCAGTTCAGGAGCGCTGAGCTCTTCAGGAAGGATGCTGCTGTGAGAGAAATATCATCTGAACGCTGAGTCACTTGCTCTGAAGTGTATCTGCACTCAGGAAAAGGTGACATCTCTTACCAGCCCTGGCCAGTCCTGGGTGTCATGTCAGGCCAAGAAAATAAGTGGCTAACATTTGTAAGTCATTTGTCTGCCACAGCCTGGTAGGCCAAAGCCAAGACTAAACCAAGACAGAAGCAACACCCAACGAAGTCATCTGCACTTGAACAGCACAGCTGGAACATCTGTGGCGTTATGCAGCCCCTGCTTGGCCAGACATGGAATTGAGAAAGGGTTTTTCTGCCCTTCCATGTCCTCTACCCAGCTGAAAAAGAGCTGAAAAGCCCAAGCTAGTAGAGAGGTAAAATTTTTACCACCCTTTGCCACAAACCCAACATCAGATCCTGGGTCAAACCTTGCACCTGTAATTTACAGTACAACCAACAATCCGGCGGGGTCTGATACGCTCCATGGGATTAGAGTTGGTGAATTAAGGATCTATAAAGGTATTGCCTAGGTGGGTATCAGCCCTGGAAGCCTCAAACCACCAAAATTTCAGACTTCAATGTGAAGTTTATAGAAACAGGGTGTTGTTCTTCAGTCCCCTGCTCCTGGAGCCCTGTGTTCTGTTACTGAGAAAACGGCACTTTTGGCTCTCACAGCTGAAAAGTCTACGAATGCGGCTAAAGAATTAAGCCCCTCCTCCCCAGACCTACAATAAATAAAAAGAGTTAAAGCCAGATTTGTAAACTGTAAGGATTTTAGGCCAATTTTGTGACTGTCTCAGGCAGTTCTGGCATTCTTCGTAGTTGGTGAGTGAGACTCATGGGGAGGCGCGGGGCAGAATAAAAGGGGCTTGACCACGAGGCCTGGGACAGTTTCCTCCGATGTGGAGACCTCTGGAGGCAGAAAAGCTGGCAGAGAGGAGGCACAGGAAACAAAACCAGACATTTGAGAGACGTTTGCAAACGGGTTTCTGAGCCAAAATTTGCTCTCAGTCACGCCTGCACATCTCTGTAAACCTATCTGGCCTCTGCACCGTGCTTTGAGGACAATTTGACCTGGAGTCTGAACAATAGGATTAAGCATTGGATCAGCAGAAAAATGATTGCAGCTACTTATTATTGCTCGCTATCGGAGAGTTATTGTTACTACAGAACGGTTTGTTTCCCTGAGCCACATTGTGTAAGTGTCGGTGCCTTTGCTAGATTTAATGGTCCAATTATCACGGGTTGTGTCACCTCCTCCCCGTTCTACATGACGAGACCTGCTCTCCTGCCTTCATTCCCCTCTCGTGTTTCGCTAGCAGGCAAACACACCTTTGCCGCTCCTTCATGGGTAGCCTTCTTTTTAACTTCTCCCATGCTCAGGGCTGGTGGGGGTTGAGGGAAGCCAGACAAGTGGAAGAGGCAGTCTCTGGGTTGGGTAGCTCACCCTAAAGATGGCTATATGGGTGTGGGTCTTCTTCCCTGGGTGAAAATCAATGTTTTTACTTGCTTAGTGAAAAATCTAACCAAATGTTCTCACTAGAGTTGAAGTCCCCACTATGGTCACTCTACAGCAGGGTCATGGGGAGAGGAAATATTAAATAAAGAGCATGAGGAGGGGCAGGGACTGGCTGAGGTGGTGGGGAAGGGACTAAGCTCCTCTTCTGCTCTCCTACGAGCAGCCAGAGGCAGATCATCCAGGATCTACCCTGAACACCATATCTGAGAACACCAGCTCCTCGCCAGGGTATCAAAAGAAGGGTATAACAAACAGCATTAGAGAGTTTCACAACAGGATCAGACATTTATGCGAGTAAGAACAGCATCCGCGGTGACACTAGCTCAAATGAAAATCATAACAGCTATTGATTCTCCTCCTTCAGGGTATAAGCTGCCTGCCAGCTGGGGTCAGGGTGAAATCTCCCCCCATAGGGTAGTATTGCACAATTATGGGCATTATGGGATTTTTATGCCTTCCTTTAAGGCATCCGGCCTTGGCTTCTGGTGGAGACAGGATACTGGGCTGGAAGGACTATCGGTCTGTTCAGCTCAACCAGTTTTTATGTCCTAATACAAAATTAATGGTTCTCCCACTGAGACTCCACGCAGCAAAGCTGCCTGCTCTGTGCATTGCAACTGGCAGAGCAAAAGAGGGGCTGGAAAACCCATTTCTTCCCAACGCTCCTCAATGAAACACAACCCTCAGACCCTACCCAGGTTCGCTGTCTCACCTACGCCATGCACAGGCTCTCGGGGGGTCAACACACTGATTCCAGACCCCAAGGGGCACAACATGGTGGAGTCCTGAGCTTCTACGCTCAAGAGATCCCTCATCCTCCCATGCTAGGGATACCAGATCCACAAATCTCTGCAGCAGCAGCTACACGCAGGCGTTTTGTAGGCGCCTATGGCCTTTAAACCAAGCTTTCCGACTGTCCCACCTCTTCAGCAGCCTCTCTCTCGCTGATGAAGGGCTGTCTGTCAGGTTAGACAGGCTGTGGAAGGAGAAACAGCTGTCTTAAAAACTGTATCTCAGGATACACATGGAGGTCTCTTCTGCTTGGATGGAACAACACCTCATTTATCATTCAGATAGCCAGACAGAGCCACTCATCTTCATTTGACAACACCTTTTATCTACAAACACCTAGATTAAGACTCACAACCAGCCTGTGAACTGGTCAGGATCTTTATACCAAGCCAGGAGCATGCTTTCCGGGCGCACATCCAGCATGGGGCTGGAGACTGGAGGAACTACTTGCTCCGGTCATGCCATTTACAGCAGCACTTTACAGAAAAGTCACTGTGCCCCCAGTGACTGGAGCAAGCAGTTCTTGTTGAGCTGATTATTTTGGTGTCTAAGTGAAAGCCGGGTTCTGCAATTGCAGTGCGTGCGGTTGACTTGTGGCTTGCCCTAAGGGAGTCAATGGCACTGCTGGGAATCCTGACCTAGGAGTCCTGACTCAGGCGTTCTGCAAAACCACGGGGCCTGCTGTTACCATGCCCGTTTTGTCCTCCTGTGTCTCTGCTGGGGCCAGCACAGCGCTGGAAATGGCAGGATTTGAACTGCTTTTGCAGAGGCATAAGGGGAGCTGGTTCTTGCTGTGCGCTTGGGAGTAGGGAGGGCTGTAACCCCTCTTTAGCACTGACTGTACCACGGCATGGAAAGGTTTTAGCAGCAGCTGTCTACACTCCAGAAGCATCTCCCCTTTGCCTTTGTGTCCAGCTGTAAAACTGCAACATCTTCCACCTTCCTCACCTGCCTACTTCCCACCAGATCCCCTCAAACATCTCTCCATCCCACTGAAGGCCACCCCAGAACTACTCTGCCTCCTCCGTGCCACTGCCACTCCCAGCTGCCTCCCCCTCTCTGCACGGCGATGCCCACAGCCCTTTCCCACATCCCCTGCCCACCTCGGCTCACCAGCCAGCCCATCTGGCAGGTCCGAGGCTCCAAGACTCCCCACACCACGTGTGCCCCACCAGCCTGCCCATACAGACTGGCTGGCCAGCCACCGAACTCGCTGCTCGGGTTGAACAAACAGTTTTGATTGTGGTGAGCGGTCTTCAGGCCTGTGGTCTGACATGGGACACCTCCACCATTCCATCAGATTGGGTCAGAGTCAGTCAACATGCACAAGAACGACTGGAAGAGAGCTCCAGTCCTCACCACATATGCTGGCTTGCCTTAAAGGATGGTATAAACATCCCACAAATCCTGTAATTGTGCAATACTACCTTACGGGGGAAGCTTTCACCCTCACCCTCGCCGACAGCAGCTTATTTCCCTTGGTAGTACTTAGACCCCAGCGCCAAGTGACCACACAGAACCATGAGGTAGAGACCCAGAGCCAAAGTCGAGCCCTTAAGCCCATCTTGTGACACTAAACACTGCAGCAGCCCCTGCTTTGCTCTCTTCTGATCACAGTACTTTGCTAAACTATTCCTTCACGCCCCCCCAGCTGTATCTCTCTAGGGGAACAACGTCCTCACTCATACAGGGATGTTGACCAAATCATAAAGAAGATGTAATGACATTGTCTTGGCTGACATGCTGATCGATGCTTTTCATGCAAAATTATGCTTTCTGCAACTAATAAATATTGATCTTTTTTGTTCCTGTGGAGCACTGCAATAAAGACTGACTTAAATATCTGCCAGCACTGAGCATCCTCCGTCGCTTTCCAAGCCCCAGCTCCCCTGCAGCCATCCAGCAGCACCCCTTTGCATTTCTGTCTGTTCTTACGTCTGTCTGAGCCCATCGACACCAAGGCCAGAGCAGCGTGCCCGATCCCAAGGGAAGGCCCAGCATCTCCGTGAACATCCACCTCCCTTTGTTTTTCTGTCCTTCGAACGGTGCTTATGTTACAGTGGTTCATAGGAAGAAGCAGAAGTTAAATGGAATTGGAGTGAGTGCTGGGGAGGGGGAGCAGGGTCACGTCCTGGGCACATTTAGGATAATAAACAGGAGAAACCGGGCCAAGTGCAGAAGGAATGGAAACATTTACAACTACTTGGCAGGGGAATCATGTAAGCGCTAATGGGCATGGTCAGACTGCTTGAAACTCCTTAAATCAAAGCTACAGAGCTCGGTAGTAAGTGCCTGGCGACAAGCTTTGCTGGACACAAGGCATCCATTCAGCCCTGCTGAAAGGCCGGGGTCCGTGTGGCAGCTGTCCTGCTCTATTTGCTCCTCTGCTGGAGGGGGGTCAAGCAGTGCTCTGCATTTCACACCCACTTGGCTCCCTCACCTCCCTCAGCGCCGCACCAAAGTGCAAAGCAGCGGTGGCTCAGCCCTGCTCCCTTACACAGAAGAGATCGGAGAGCAGCGTGATGCTTGGGCTGGGTTCCTGAGTTCTTACGGGACCCTGCTTTCTCCAGGTCGCACTCTGTTGCCTGTTCTCCTTCCATCTTGCCCCCAGCAAGGGAAGAAGAGTATTTCTGTGTCTCCCAGGAGCCCAGAGAAGGGAGCTGCACTGGAGAGGGTGAAGTGTGAACTCAGATACAGGACTGCAAATAGATTGATGATGACAGGCAGAGGCCTGGGTTCAGTCACTCCTGTCTGGCAGACACGCGATGATTGAATTTGTTCACTACGCATATTTTGGGAGCAGATTGTTTTCCTTTGCTGAAGGGAATGGACCAGATTCATACCCACCATGAGCAAAGGAGTTAAGTTGCAACAGTGAACTAGAAAGAGGGAAGGGCCAAAGGTCTCCAGCGCTCTGTACAATCTCAGGAATTCCCACAGGTGCTGCACACATATACGCACACATACACACCGACTGCAGCAGATGATCCCACTCACCGCTCTCCCTTCTACCATTGATCTGGCATTATTTCCCTGTTCTGGGGGAGCTGCTGTAATTTATCCTGTCCCTTTTCTTTCCCAGGATTGCTCAGCTGGGCAGGGACCTGCCCTGCCTTTGGTGACCTGTGTCCAAACGGTGTTCAGGGTGACCCAAGACTGCGATCGTGCCCTGCTCCCCATCCTTCAGCACAAAACTTGCTTCCACCAGCAGTTTTAATGTGTCCTACTTCCCCCATCCCCATGCAGACAATCAAGTGCTGAGAAGGCGTTTAAGGCGAAAAACCTACAAATCAAAAGTCACTGCCTCTGAACTATGCAGCTTAAAATACGATGGCATCTCCCCCAGACTGTGAATGGGTTCACTGAAGAGCTCCCCCAGTTCCAAGAGCCTCCCTTCCCCCCACCCCAGGAAAATTGGAGCAGCAAAAGGCTGCTGTTCCAGCAGATTTGCAGGAGTGGGAGTTGAAGAATCAATGAAGCTCTGAAAGCCAGTGGGGAAAGTCATTCCGCACCTTCCTGACACCCAGAATAAATGATTCAGCGGGAAAGAAAAAAAAAATACAACAACCCTCAAATGAGGCTGGAATTACCCACTGGAGAGATATTTCATCTTGAGGAATTGTGTTTGCTGCAACGTTCATCTCACTGAGCCACAGCAAGGCTTTAATATCCAGCAAAAGGTCAAACCTAAATGGGAATTGTTACAGCTTCCCGGAGCCCCTGACGCCATCCGCCTGCACACACACGATGAGCTTCCAGCCCCTCACGCGAGGCCGGCTGGGAGTGAGAACCAAACCTGCCTGCGAACACTCCGTGCACGTAACAGTACTCAAGGCACTCGCAGGTCTTCAAGTAGCTCTACGCTCATCAGCCCTTCCCACCCCTGCAAAGTATTATCACAGCCAGTTTATTAACAATCATCTTCCCTATTAATTAGACAGCATCTGCCATCTTGCAAGCCCGCTCCCAACTCTACCTTTGTAATCTCTCGCCACGCCAAAGTCGCAGGGCCTGGAGATGAAATCTGCAGGGCTGAGCTCCACGGGCGCTGCTCCGCTCCCAAGACGCGCTCCCTCGCTGACATCCCTTCAGCACAAGGATTGGCAGAGTTAGCTCTCGGAGCCCAGGCAGCAAGCATCGCTGGGACCCAGGCGCTCTCTGTGCCTGTGCTCTGCCACCCAACACAACCGGGGGCAATGCTTTAACCCAAAAGCGACGTTTTTCAGCGCTGCTCTTCAGCCTCACTTGGTCTCAGTCTGCAAAGTTTTGCTCTTCCCTTCTGCGGTTCGAGAGATGAGGACCGGCACCTGGATCCCAGAGGCTTTGCCATCCTCTTTACTTGCCTCCTCTCTGCATCCATACGTAAAAAAAGGTAATAAACACTAGAAACGTGGTTGTACGTCCTTCCCCTTCATGCCAGTTTATAAGAGGTGCTCTGGCATGGCCTCACTCACTCCCACAGAAGGGGCAGTCAGCAGTGGGTTTGTGATACAGCACCACAGAGCTACCAACTGGCCACAGCAAACTCAGCTGCGCTCCCTTCAAAAAAGAGATGACCAAAAGATCAGCCGAGACCATGCAGTGCCCAGGGAGGTAGAGGACGTGCCCAGGAGCCTGAAGGCCTGTGTGCAGCACTTTATTGTAAGGCCTGAGCCTTGCTGCTAAGGACATTCCACTGCTTCAGGGGCCAACTCTGGCAGAACGGGGCTTTGCTCTGCCGGAGGAACAGCAAGGACACAAGACACAGCAGGAGTTGGTCCCTACACTGAAGTCAATGCCTGAAACAGGGAGTGGGGCTGAGCTGGACCACGGAAGACCTCTCACTCTGACGGGTTCCCAGACACAGTTCAGCCCAGGTTGAAACACAGGAGCTCCACAACATTCTGCGCTCGCTCCCTTTGGAAGTGCGAGTGGGTGCAAAAGGAACAGATCTGCCCACTTGGGTGTCTTGAGCAGGGTGAATTTGGGGTGAATGCTGGGAGCTTCCAGATGTTTCCACTCAAAGGATCTAACTGAGGAAGGCACCTGTTTATTGCAAAGGAAGATGGGATTTCAGGGCACTTGAGGGCTGCAGGAGGCAGCTGTCAGCTCCTTCTCCTTTAGAAACATCAGTGCTTGAAATCTCTTTTTGGAGCAGAACTGCAGAGGCTCTCTGCCAGCGCCTTGGTCCTGACCTGCCGCCCCAGCAGCCAGCTCCGCTCCTCGCTCCTGACCTGTCATCCCTTCCCCTGGCTCACCTCCTGCACCACTAACGCTGCCAGCTCTGAGGAACCCCACCCTGCTCAGACTGCTTATTTAATTAAGATGTTTTGATGAGGATCACATTGTACCCCTGCTGGGGAGCATCTGAAGTGCCAGTGCGTACAAACCCAGGGTGGTCCTTTGGGACTGTGGCAGCCTGCTCCTCGTGCTTACCTGCCTCACGGCCCCCACGGCCATTTTGTTCTTCCCTCTTCTGCTTTGGTATTGCTGCTGTCTCCCTCCATCCACGCATCTGCTCAGCCTCTCCTCAGTAATTTGTACTCCTCTTCTTTCCTCAGACTCCACTCTGCCCTCTGGGAGCTCGGCATCCCTATCCCAGGCCGTAGCAGAGTTCCAGGGATGACTCAGGCAGACAAGAGGTGGAGGGAAGGCAAGGGTTGCCAGAGAGCTTCCTGCCTCCTATTCTCCTTGACAAAGGGAAGAAGGGAGTGAACCGAGCCCTTCCTATAACATCCACTGTCCTCCCAAGAGGGAACAGTGCAGGTCAGTGAGCTGAGTGGAGGGCAATTTTACCTAAGGCAGAGCCAAAAATCTGCTTGAGCTTTGGGGTTTGTAGCAAAACTGGTCCCAAGCTACAGGCAAACTCCAGATCCTGCAATGAAACAGAAATATCTGAGAACTAGCAACTCTCCTGACAGCCCTATGCCTTCCACATTCCATCTGTCGTCCATCGCGACCTGAAGTCCTGCTGCTTTCCTGCTCAGCCAACACACCTCCACTCCAACCCAGCTGCTCTTTCAACCCTTCTTGATGAACAAGCTGCCATCCGTGATGGTCAACACACTGGTTTCTGTGCTGATGTGGATGAACATCCACTGGGGAATCACCCGAAACCACCACTCTCATTTTCACTTGTGACTTCAGCCAGATTTCACTATGTACAGAAGGATTAAATTTTGCTAAGGTTAACACGATAGAATTTTTTGTTCAAATATTTACAGTTGAAGCTCATCAGAAAGTCAACAGGACTCTGCTGGACAATGCTCAACTGTCCACATCCCCCAAAGGAAAACAGGGGTTTTATGTGGGATTTAAAAAATTCAAAGACATTCAAAATTCAGCCCTCTCGATTGTTCCCAGGAGGGAATCAAGAAGAACCTGCTGGCCTTTTCTTCCTGATAGTGGTGAATGGGTGGACATGGCCAGAGCGGGTCACCAGCCCCTCACACGATCTCACTAATGGAGGAGGTGGAGACCGTCCCTGAATTGCAACCAGCAGCCACGTAACTGGGAAGCCAACGTTGTGGAAAATGGGGTGAGATTGCTTCTCCCCATGTTGGGCTTTGTCGAGCTGTGTGTTTGAGTGCTTGCCTCATAGCTACACTGCAGAAGCAACTTTTCACTAGCAGAAGGAAGGCTGAACTCACCACAGCTGCACTAGACAACCAGGGGCTTGAGGAACATCCCCCACTCACCCAACGGCTCCTGACTGCTTCTAAACACTTCCTTTTGCTGCTCCTCCCACCCCTAGACCCTCTTTTTGGCATGTCAACCTCTATTTCAAGCTCAATTCATCCACTCCTGCAACTGTTCACATCTTTAGTGCGTGTGTCTGAAGTTTAATGACTATCTGGGAGTTAAGGACAGCTCAAGTTGGACAAAGCTTCTGTGGCAGATGCAGAAGCTCAGGCAGGAATCACCCTCTACCTTCTCTGCTCCTTTACAAAGGTCAAGGGGTGGCGGAGGGAAGCTGACCTCCCACTGAGGAGCACAGGCTGAATCCCTGTGTGAGGAGCTCTGAAGGGAGAATAGACATCTTCAGATGTTACTCCCCCGGGGATGAAGGCCAAGTTGATTTAACAGCCGCCTTTCCCTCAGCGGACAATCAGCTTCCCCAGGGAGTCAGTGACTTTCTAAGACATTTCAAATAGGCAGTGCTTTTCTGAAACGAAGCTCCTATCTTTGAAGATTTCTCATCTATCTCCCAGTGCCGTGGGCACTGTGTAAGCAAGCTTTCTGTTCGCATACACTCCGCTCTCTCACGCAACCGCATCCTGCAAAGGGCTCAGCAGCAGCTGCAGCCCATGCCAACACTTCCCTGCAGCCACGGTGTGTGCGTGTGACCCTGGCGTGATCCCCTAAATCCACCAGGCTCACAGGGAATGCAGGACTGTACACAATTTCCTCTCAGTTGTCACCATCTTCCCCTCCAACAAGGCAAGCCGCAGACCTACAGCCGGCAGGTCAGCGTTCCCCCTGTGCTGCTGAATAAGGAAACGCTGAGGCGGGAATGCAGACAATATCCTAAACAAATCTGCTGTTTACAAAGTCCCCTGTAAACTGTTTATATTGCTGGGGAGAAACCATGGAGGAACAGCAGCTGGAGTATGCTCTTCCCAGTGCTCCTGTGGGAGTGGAGCTGACGCATGTCTGGAAAGGGTGCAAACGTATGAGGGAAAAGAAAAGGAAGCAAAATCCCAGTACCACCCACTCCCCCAGCCCTCCACAACCTCTAGCTACCTCAGCACTGCCTCCCCGAGTACGCTCCAAGGGAGGCAGCATGTCCCTATGGCGCACAGCAGCATAGCAGTGTCAGCTGCACCAGGGATGGCCAACCTCAGGCTCCAGAGCAGGCCAGAGGCTGGCCAGGGGCTGCTGGGTGAGCTGACTCCCAGCTGCTAGAGGAAGCAGATCTGAAGGAGCCAGTCCTGAACCTCCCCTGGAGCCCCCTGGCTCTCCAACGCATGTGAAGTGTCTTCTGACTCTCACCCCATGAAGACACAGAGGCCGGCCTCCTGCTATATTATATACATGTATAAAAGCTGGTTAAAAGTGAGGCCTCAAAAACACCAGCAAGAACGTTTTGAAGTCCTAGCATAAAATAAAAGCCTCAGTGTGTCTCTAATGTGCCCTATTTCCTGTCCATGGAAACCTCTTTGAAGTGTCTGTGCATACAGCAATGCATCAGTACAGCGTAGCCAGCTCGGCTGAAACACCCGTGACCCCAGCCGCCGCATCCCCCCAGGACAACCGTGGGCTGCTGCTACAGCATGACGGCCCCAGCCAGTCTGGGGGCTGAATCCAGGGCATGAAAGGCTTTGGGGGAAGAAACAGAAGGGTTGTAGGTAAAACACACCCTTTATCGGTCCCCTTCACACTCGCAGAGCCGCTCGGGGTTCGTTATGTTACTTGAACAGTTGAGCAGGATGTGAGAAAATACGGCCTTCGCTCGAGGAAGGCGCTAAGTGCTCTGAGCCCAGAAATAGTGTCAGAGGGGGGACAGGGGGACGGGCAGCCAGCTGGAACAGCCAGGACACTGAAAGCATACTCCCTACACGTGATATGGCAACGCTGACCCAGTAGTTGGAAAGAAATGCAGGTACAATGATTTAAAGAAGACGAAAGCGGGCAGACTCACCCATTTGGTGTTGAAGAGCAGGCAGAGAGGCAAGGAAACGGCATTGCTCCATCAGCAGGGGGAAGTGATGTTCATCCACATTTACTCTCAACTGTATCGCCAGAACGAATCCAGTCCTGCCTGCGCTCTCCAGCCAGCCGGTCTGCCAGGGCTCAGATGTGTCCCCTTCCTGATGGGGAAGAGGATGGAGGGGCCTGGTCTCCCTACAGAGCTGAACATCTCAGCCGGCAGGAACTTCAGGGGAATCTGGAAGATCTCCCAAAGGCTGAACTAAAAGAAAAATATGGGGGTTGAGATGGGGAAACAAACATTCTCAGGCCAACCCAAAGATTGCCAGGTTCCTTTGTTAAAGCAAAAAAACCAAAATCTGAAAACATTTTTCAGAGCCAACCACACGGACTGGCTAGCCCAAAAGAAAATTTGTTTGGTTTTGCTTTCAGAAGCTTTTGGGCAGTTAAAAAAAAGTCAGCCAGCTAGATTTCTGAACAAAATGGCTCTTCAAAATGAAAACTTGAGCAATCTTATTTCAAAAAACCAGAAACTACTGAACATCTAATTTCACACGTGTGCTGGGTGGTTTTCCCAAGCTGAATTTCACCAGAATTTTGCAAATAGTTTTGAATTGACCCCTATGTGGCTCAGTTCCAGTGACAAAGTACCTTCAGATTCGAGTCCTTTCAGAGGAGCATCAATCCATAGGGATACCCCAGTGCTCCCTACGCCTTGAGAAAGCCACCGTGGAGGTAGGTAGACGCAGTTTGAAATTCACGCTAGCATCTTTCAGCTTCCTTATGGTGACTCGGTGTGCACCAGTGCCCAGCAATGCCTCTCCCAGCAGTGGTGTCTCACCTCAGCACCCATTACTTGACTGTGAGATGGCCAGTAAAGCCACCGAGGCTTCTGTTTTTCAGTGTTCAGGCTACAATTTATCATAAGCCTTTAAAAATTGGAAAGTGAAGCAATTTTCCTTTCCAAAAAGCATTTACGCTCCCCTTTTGCACCTGTATGGGCTTGTTACATTAGGGCTGCTCATAAAACCTGCTTGGACCAGTCTGACACTTAACCTTGGTTTCTGAAACGATGCTGAATGTAGTTTGTCTTTGTCCGTGCTCAGCGCAAGGCTGCGTTAGCACCAGTTCTGCAGCTCTTACTGCTGACGACCATTGTCCAAAATGAGTCTTTTCTTCGGGATGCAGTGGGGCTCTGATGGATGTAAAACAACAGCAGTGACCACTCATGTTTGTTTGCAAAGGCTTTCTAAAAGGGAGTCCAGATGCTAGCCCAAATGTCTCATGCATTTTCCACTTCAGTTTTAATTGTTGGTACCGCTGATCACTTCTCTTCACACAACCAGCTGCCAGTCCTGCCCTGGAATCATCTGTCTTTCAGAGCACAGGCAGGGGGAAGAGATTTCTTTATGGAACATCTCTGCTGTGATCATCTGGCCTGAAAGATCCCACAGGCAAAGGCAGAGAGATAGTACAGCAAATTCATTGACGACAAATTCATTTATGTCTGATGCGACAAGCCAATCAGAAAGCATGTCTGTCCTGTTAAAGGCAAAGTGCTCTCTTAAGTTGGTTAAGAATCTCTTCCTTTCCTGTTCCCAGGGTTTTTATTCCTATGAACCATTAAAAGACTGCCAAGTTGTCCATGAATTAAAACACAAAATCTTCTCAGCATGAAGCTCCGGTCCTGTAAGTTTGGCAATACCCCAAAATCATCTGCTGTAACGCAGGTATCTACCTAGACCAGCCCTATACTCTCAGCCTCCTCCCGCGCCCTTGGGGTGTGTTCCCATCCCTCCCTGTCTATCAAGAGGGGACCGACACAGAAATGCCTTGGCAAGACAAGCAGATTCCGCACCGGGATGGCTGGGATATGATCTGTGTCACAGAGAGCTGTTGGGATGCTGCCCTGCAGGAAAGGACTTCCAAGCGGAGCCGAGAGACGGCAGTGGTGTAGATCGCTGCCTGCTTATTTGGGTGGGGGTCACTGTCCTCTGAGGCGTGACCAAGGTAAGGGAGGAGGGAGAACCTGCCCTTCACCCGCTGCATCTGTACACCCAGCCATCTGTCTAGGGAATCCTCCCCACTGGGCAGCCGGGGATGCTGAGGGCCCTTCCACGCACAGAAGAATTCAGGAATTCCTCTTGCAATTAATTCTCTGTCATCCCCAAAAATAGCTTTCCTGTGCAGAGGACCTTAGAAAGCAGCGTGCTGCAGATCAGCAATTAAGGGGCTAAGACAGACTACAAAGGGAGGCATTGCAGGTCACTCCTGCGCTGCATCAGAGCTGCTCTGGGAGAAAGCCCTTACCAAGCTCCAGAGGGAACGGCAGCTCCTATGTCAAACCCAAGTAATAAGAAGATCTTGTAGGGGGAAAGATTAATCATTATTGGCAGCCAAGAATGTGCAAGTATAACAAAAGCCAAAGGTTTTTTTATTACGGTCCAACCGCAGCTGGGAAGACAAGGTTCGCTAAGAATCATTAAACCTATTGCAAGAATAAATTTTCTTTGAACCAAATCATAAAATGGGAGTAAAATCCTCTTAAGCCAGCGACAGCTCCTAATAGAACAGACATTATTATTTTTTTGCAAACCAAAAAAAAAAATTAATAAAATTGCTTTAGATTATTAAGTGAATAGATTAGGCTCCAAAATGGAAAATATTTACTCAAGCAATACCTGCTTAATTTAATATCTGCCTCAATTAATTTTTAAGTTTAGGATTATAATTGGACCGAATAATGACATTTTCTGCTTGTACAAATAGAGATTTGTGAACCCTGTTTGCTCAGAAATCAGGCAGGAGAAGACGTATCTAGGAAAACTTTACCTTGCTAACCTCCAGGTAACATTAGTGCTGCTGCACGTGCTAGTAATGAGTTTGGCAGCTTACGCAAGCCTGTAAGATAGAAGGTGAAGCCAAGGTCCTTCTCACAGCTGGTCATTAAATTGCCTGAAACATCCGACCAGGAGATTGCTACTGATATTATAAAATACGAAAAATATCCCAGGAAAATAGAAGTCATTTCCTTCGTGAATAGGGAGGCAGAACACCAAGGTAAAAGCAAGATGAACTTGCGCTTCATTTCTTCAGCATGCAGGGGATATCTGCTGGCAGAGTGGGCTTTGATCCATCCACCAGACCTGGGATGGATAAAGAGAGTTCAAGAGCTCCCTGCAAAGGTCTGTCAGTTTGCTCCTGAATAAAGACCTCAGCTGGACACTCTGGTTCCAAAGTTGAGGCATGGGTAATAGCTCCTTTTACTCACCAACACGACTGGCTGTAGCTCTCAGTCTGAGAGCTGCTGAAAGCAGTCTTATTACTTACTGCTTTTAGGGCAAGCTTGGTGTGCTCCTCCTGCACTGCTTTTCCCTCCCTGCCAGAGAGCAGGACATGCAGGAACAGCACTGAGCTCCAGCATTTGCACTGGCTCTGTACACCCAGGTGGGAAAACAAACCTGAACATTCACTTCTCTGGGGCAGGCAGTGCAAGGAGAGAGCTGCATCCTGTGGAGAGAAAGCTTTTTGCACAGCCAGACACCTCCTCCACTAAGCCCTCCACTCCTGAGGAGTGCATCATCTTCCACTTTTAATCTACAAGCCGTTACTTCTGTTAAACCCAAGATCTTGTGGTGGTTCTGCCTGCTGGGAGCTCGGTAGGGTACGTCGTGGTCACACAGTATTCAGAAAGCAAATCATATATATTCTGAGAGAAAATTCTGCAAAGCAAAAGAACATGCCTGCCTTCACAAAGCTTACCATCCTCTGCAGATCAGGTACACGGAACTTCTCAGAACAATACTATGGACAATCTGTCTTCCTCATCCCTCCGTCCTGGGCTGCTCTCCCTTCCCTCACTCCAGAGGGCACATTTAGATGCTTGGACCTTTCAGGTCTCTAAAAAGTTACCTGATGCAGATGTGGATGCTGCATAGTAGAGTTGAGCTCACTGAAAAGTCTGTCTCTAGAGAAGTCACTGCCTTCCTTCTTGCTTACCTTTTTTTCTAAAAAACCCTCCTCAAGGCTGAACTAACCTATCTACAAAACATGTTGAAAAGCTCAGTTAACCACTATCCACAACCACTCGCTAACCACATCATGCATGGTTTTCCTCTAGATGAGGATTCCCGGAGTGGTTCCACACCCCACTGGCATTCATTGGAAGCAGGGGGCATCCCAACCATGAGGGTCTGTCCTGAGAAGAACAACATCATCAGTCAACTCTGATAGCCTGCTCCTGTTTCCCCTGGTGTCAGAAGCACACGCTGCATAATAAGCGGGAAGAAGAGAAACATTTGATTGAAAAGCTTCCTGCCTGGAAGCAATTCTGATCCTGGCTTGACCGGCTCAAACTCAGCCCCGAGAGTGTACGTTTCAGCATACGTATAAAGTCTTCTGGGGAGGAAGATGAGAAAGCATAAGGGTTTTATTTGACATGGACCTTGCTGGCATGTCAGAGCGCTGTTGCTTGTGTTCTCAAGACAGGAACCTTGTTAACAAGTGTCGGTGAGCGCAGCAGGCTCTTGCAGGCTCTCCGCCTGAGTTACTGGCACAGGTCTGGCTGTATGTTATGCAGAAGGGTTAGATGGGACAAAAATGAGAGTGAGAGAAGTGGATTCACGATTGAAATCTTCCTTATTTTTAAGTGAAAACACCGAAGGTCAGCCGACAGTGACAGAGAAGGTGAGGAGTACTATAAACCAAAATAGCACTTAAGTCTAGGTAAGAAACAGGAAGTCTGCGGCAACAGCAGAATCACCGAGTCCATCAGAAATAGCCGTTAATCACGAGTCCGGAGCAAGTGAAGTCCAGAGCTTGTCAGGAAACATGCCGCTAGGGTTATGGGTAAACCTTACAAAGTAGCTGTAGTTCTGAAGGCCTGAGGAGTCAAATTGTGATCAGAGCCATGCAGGTGCAAGAGAAAACAGCATGGAAACCGGAATCCTTCTCCTAAAGGCAAACAGAGGTGAATTACAGCACAACAGATCCTTCCCAAATCACCCCCTAGGTCCCAAAAGCAATTGATGGAGGACTGCGCACGGGATGCTGACTGACAAGCCTGCAAGATTGTCTGTGGGAAAGGAACAAGAGGGGTAATTTTATTGTCATGTACCACAGGGGGGTGTAACTAAAATCACAGCATGAGAAAATGACAGTGTATCTGTCTTAGGTCATTTACATGCCCAGATAATCTGTGGGAGGAGAGCCAAAGTTGCTACATTAGACAGAGGCAACACAACGGCAATGAGCCTGGGAAACGGAAGCTTACAAAGAAGATTTGCAAGCCCTAAAACCAATCTCGTGTTTACTGCTCCCAGAAACCAAAATGACCAGACTTAATAATTTAGGTTTCCAAATGATTACGCTTTCCTCCCTCATTACAGGCTGTATAATGGTCTCATCTTGCTGAGCACGCTGCAAGAATGCCGTGGAGGCTCAGGCTCAGAAGCGTACGTACATCGCAAGGACATGCTTAGAGGCCACAAAGACACCGTACGCAGGCGAAGGAGCACTAACAGGCAGATGCTGGGTAGTGGTTGCAGGGATCGAGGACGTTGCTGTCAGTAGGCAGTTGTAGCACAGTAGTTTTTAGGAAGAAGGAGTAAATGCTTTCTTAGTGTTTACAGGTTGCTCCTCTGCTGCAGAGGGAGTAACTCAGGAGAAACATGCAATTGCATGCTGGAACTGGCATGGTTGGCAGGACTCAGTGTCTCTGCAGTGGAAAAATTTTATGAGCTGGTTGGATGGAGTAGGGCCAGAACAGGCCGTCTGCAGAAGACACACGCGCTTTACAGCTCATGTGAGGGAGACAATTAAGGGACTGGTGAGACACACTCTGCAGACCCTTTAACATCGCACTGTCAGAGGTTCCCAGTGAAAGTCCCAATGATAAAGGAGTGCAGTACTCTGTGCAGAACTGATAAGCGTGGCAGAAATCTGATGGCTCGGAAAACCTGGGCATCCCAAAGGGATTTCAGCTGGGTAGACAGGGAGGAGGAGCTGGATCTTAGAGATATTTTTCGGGGAGAACCAGCTAGTTGTCAGCAGGGCCCAGATACAGGTATTTAGAGAGAGGTCAAGACAAAGAGTACCACGGGGTTGGGTGGAGAAAGAGGCATCAAGAAAGGCAGCAGGGAAGAGCAAAGCACGAGAAGATTTAAAACTCTGCTTTGATTGCGTTGAGCTGAAGCCAGTAGGCGGGTGTCCACGCAGCGCTGTCAGAAAGACAGACTGTGAATTAATTTGGACAGCACAGGACAGGCTAGGAGGAAAGCGATCACTCTGTGAGTCATCAGCATGAGATTATATATGCAAAATTTGTAAATAAGGTCGCTCAGAGAGGGAACGCAGAGGAGGAAAAGAGGAAGGCTGGGCGAATGGCCAAGGACGGAGCAGGTGAAGCAGTCGGCAGTACTTGAAGATCGTCAAGCCTTAGCGACATCACTGCAAAGGCAACCTTGTCCTACTTTTTGGGCAGAGGGGAATAAACATACCTCCACCAGCTGATCTGTCCCTTGGGGGCAAATGTGTCATACCAGCTGCCGGTAAGAAACCTAGAAAGGGCTTGGGAAGCTGCTGGGATCCAGTTCTCCGAGGATTAATTTCTGCCTCAGTTTCCCTGGCACTGCCTGCGAGTGCAGGCCCAGATGTGGCTCTTGCAGCTGCTGAGATCTCATCCAGACGGTAGGGCTTCCCTCCGGAGAGGAGAAACCTTCCATTGCTTAGGGGCTGGGTTCTCATTTGAGCTTTTGGCAGCTGTACTGCAAGAAGGGGCAGTGAATTCCCCCCAGAGAGAGCTCCAAGGTCACCACCAAACCTAAAGAGAGGCCAAAACACCTTGCTGGTAGCCATAGATCGGAAAAGACAACTACACAGCTGCAGCTGGCAGGGAGTTGTGCCGGGAAGCTGAGCCTGTCCAGCATTATTCAGCTGCTACCCAGGCGCTGGAAGAGACAGAGCTCATGTTTGTGATGTGCAGGGGCAGGAGCAGTGGGATCCTGAAAGTCACGGTTGACCCTTGATTACACAGCCAGCTGGCCAGATGCTGCGTTTTGAAATCACCCATTTACCTGAGAGCACTGGCTGGAAAGCACAAGGCAGCATGCAGAGAATGTCCAGGTTAACTTGTCACTGGCAACGGTCTCCCATTTGTCAGGAAAGGATTCGTGCAATTTACAGTGGGATGTGGGGTTTTTGCAGGTGTTAACCAGTCGCTCTGAGAGCTCAAGACAGCAGAGAGATTCAGAAAAAAAGAGTATCCATTTCTAGCCGTGGAGCGGCTCTTTGCAAGTCCAGCAAGCTCCCGGCAGAGTGAGGGGAAGGGGGAACGGACAAGTGAAACAACAGTCGCAAGAACAAAAGGGCTGTATTAAGAGGGCCTACTCTGCCACTTAAATCAGGTTTAAGCAACTTTGCTGCTGCCTAACCTGAGGATAATAACAAGACCGATGACTGACAAGCTGGAAATGCGTGGCCACGCCAATGGAGAAGAGCAGGCGAGACACTTAACCCTTAAAGCGGTCTAGACACAATTCTGTCTGCGTGTGCACAACAAAGACAGATGCTTTTAGGTTTAAGGTACAAACCCTGATGGAAGCGTGAAATTCTATGGCCCTGATTCATGAATGGATCGTGCCAAAATGTGAATGTCTCCCTCCCAGACTTGCAAGCCAGTAAAAGTTAAACTTCTCAGAGAATGTCCCTCGCTGACTGACTCTGTGGTGGTGTGATGGGGTGAGCAGCATTAACATCTCTTTTTGGTACAAATCCCATAAGCAAAATTCAGTGAGCTGGCTCCAGGGAGTGAGTAACAGAGGTCATGTGAAAGCCAGGCTCCATGAAATGCAGAGTTAAGTCAGGCTACCTTGTTAGCCTGGTCTCTCCAGTCTGCCTGCTTACCCACTCCAGCAATTCAGAGATATTTTTACACAGCTGCATTTACAAAGAGAATTGAGTTTGCAAAGCACAGCTTTGTGCAAATTTTCACTGCAAGACTTCATCAGATCACTCTGGACTCTGAGACTGCTGTCTCTGCACAGTAATAGCCATTATCCCCAAGCTTTGTGTATGTTTATGTTACCCTTCCATTTTCCCTTCAGATATGACAAGCAATTCTTAGAAAATATGTTATAAACTCTTCTGCTCTGGAGTTGTGTCACCTTTGATTGCACTCATTTGAGGCCAAGGATGTAGTTTCAAAGTAAATCAATAAACAACACTTAAAAGGGTCCTACAGACACAAGCTGGGCGCAGTACCACAGCCCTCCTCCCTCCCTGGTTTCCTCTGCTTTGATCCTCCAGCCCAAATCATTGTTTCAGACAGGATAAGCGCAACCCAACCAAATAAACGGGCAAAATCCAAACAGCAAAACGCTTTCCAAAGCCCCCAGTGCTGCTTTACAGTATGGGATTATGGGCTAGGGCCCGCCTTGTGGCTGGAAGGGGACAGTGTGTTCAGAAGTCCCTGGAGTCACCAAATCAGCACGACTGATTTCTGCAGAGCCGATCTGAACCGATGCGAGGGTCTCTCACAGCACATCCAGAGGGATACACCTCATGGCCAGTTCGCTGTACCCACGGGCGGGCTGCAGCCAGGGCCTCCTGGTTGCTACAGATGGTCATGGAAATGCCTGAGGAAACATCTCAAGCCCAGTGAGGGACTAGAATGGCAAATCTGGAGGGCCTGGATTCAGAAAGGGGCCATATGCCTCTCACACTTACTGAAGACACTTAGGGCCCCTGAAGCTTGCTATCCTGGAGGGATACATCTACAAGTAGAGGATATCTACAATAGATTTACTTGGGAACCCCAAGGGAGTATGTATTTGCCCCTACTCCTCATTTACACTGCTTGTGGCTCCTTGTACTACCCCTCATCACTCCAACAGCCAGGATCTGGTCCTTCGTACCCTCCCAAGAGGCTAACAAGGTGCAACCTCCTCAAGCAGCTCCTGCAAGCCAAATCATAAAAGAGCCCATCAGTGTGGTAGGGACTGCTGGCTAAATACTTCGTTAAGGAGCGGCTGAGAGGTTGGTTATTCATCCTGCGGAGCTGTCCTGCTCTCCAGGATCGATGTGGCACACGAGAAGAGGGTAAACTACTGGACAGAAAGCCTACCTGAAGGCACTTGCAGGAGGATTTACAGAGCAAATTAACTCCACTGGTTGAATTATTTGGATTTTGGAGGTTTTAATTTCAAAAATCTCCAAAGGCTGTGTAGACACCCTGGTGATCCTAAGGCAGCAATGCTGACAACTCAGCCAGAGAGGGGGGCTGCTGCCAGCACGCCATGAGAACACCCCCTTCACTCTGCAACCTAACAACCGTCGGATTTTTCCAACTCAGCTGCATTTTCAGTTGACATCTCCATTACCTGTTTCAGCGTGCTGATGGTTATATTGGTGTGTCTGTCTGGAGTTCCTTGGGCTGGCTCAGGACATCTGCTTGCTGTTCCCAGCTCTGCTGCTTTCTCTCACTGTAAAATAAAGCAAATTATTCAGGGTGGAAGTGATCTCTTGTTTTGGTTGTCTTCATGTTTTGGTTTCTGTTCAGTGCCTGTGTGCTTGCTTCCAAATCCAGTGCTGTCTGTGCAGAACCTGGTTAGGGGAACTTAAATCTGCAAAATATACATCCAATATGCTCTTCACAAGCAGTTATATGGCACAGCTCTGACTAAGATAGCTTTGAAGGAGCCTCCTGTACAATGTGCTGGCATGGTGAAGTTCCTCCCAGGGAGCTGCAGGACAAGCAGGCCTCAGGTCTCCTGCACAATGGGCTTACTCAGCCCCCGAGTACTGCAGCTGCTCTAAGCAACATTTTCTTGTAAATCAGGGATAGATCCTACAGACTTTCCTTCCAGTTTCTTTTTTCTTTTTCTTCCCAGTTTCCTCTCAAAGCAGCCTCTTGTTCCCTTACATCCCTGTGGAGCAAGGGGAACCCATCACACCCAGCCCAGGTTTGCTGAGCCCAGTTAGGTGGCCCCAGTGCCAAACTTTGCCGCTGTCCCAGGAACCACCTTCTGCTCTGGGTGCCTGCAGTGCTGAGCACCTTTAGGGATGCTCAGCCACAGGGTAATTAATTAACAGAAGTGATCACTTGTCTTATCTCCAGCTTGAACACAACTCTTATCAAGTCGGTGTCGGAGACGCACTCGAAGGGCATAGCTAACAGCATTTAGAGCTTGAGACTTTTGCACACTCTCTCTCTCTCTCCGGCTGTTAAGAAAGTCAGGTGGTGTCATTCCTAGAAGGTGAATAAATTATTATTGCAAATTACTCTGATGAAGTGGCTTTTATTAGAAAGCCAGACACAAAGGCAGCTTGCTGATTGGCTAACAGTGATGTCATACCCAGCACAGCACTCAAATGCAGGGATACAAATTTCCTCCTCTATATTTTGTGTGTAATTTTCATTTTGCACTGGCAATAAAGCCTCACCAGCAGAGACGTTCACCCCGTGAGTGTGGTGGGGGGTCTGTACTTCTCAAGTGGCTGATGAAAGCAAAGAGGTCTTTGTTCCCCTGTCTTGCAGCGAACCTAAGGCTAACAGTTTTCACCCACAAAGGCACTGTGCTTTAGTGCTCCATTATCAACCCCACCACTCAATTTTCTTAGGTGGGTAGCAGAGAAATTGGCATTTTTTTGGCTTGCATATACCTAAAATCATTGTAATCACAGAGGTTTTACTATTTACAAGCTGAAGCTTAAAGTGCAGATAAAGTAACAGCCTGGGTATCATTCAGGTCTTCAGCAAAAGGCAAGAACAGGATTTTGGAAACAGCCAGGCAGCAAAATCCCAAACAAATTATTTATTTTGCTAGTTTCACATCTTGGTTTTTCCTCCCCGCAAAGCCACTGTGAAATTCTCAGTGAGCCCTCTCAGCGAGGCAGACTCGGTGACCAGCATACAGTGCACCATCATTTCTCTTCCTTAACTGAATGTCCTATCAAACTTAGAAAATTTGCCTAGCAAATGTTCCAGCTTTAATCATTCCTGGATGCGAACAGGCACGCCGGTACAGTTCAGATACTAGAACCCTGTGCAGACAGCAAGCACGAAAGCACCACTTGCTTCACTGAACTGGAATGAACTTTCAAAATCAAGCAGCTATGCAAAGCATGCCTCTCCAGGCTGTGGTCAGCTCTGCGGCTCCCTCAAGCCATGCTACTGCGGTTCTGGGCTCCAGCCCCTGCTGAATATGGACATGGGCAGAGGGGAAGGGTTTACATACCTGCTGCTTCCTCCCTCCGTTATGTACTGCTGGGGCGTAAGTTTTGCCGGGAAGGCCAAGTCTAACATTTCCAGCACTGGCAACAAGCTCCTGCTTGTGCTGTACAAACACTGTGCTCTATCGCACACAGCACAAATCCTGAGCTGACCTACACAGCTTGCTTATTGCCCTTTGATTACAGCTCTAAAGTCATTTGTCCTACAAAGGCAGGAAACAAAACACATCCATCATTTGGAAGATGTCCTGAAAACCCCCAGATAGTTGCACTGATGAAATTGGACACTGAGGAGTGCTGGAGAGCTCAAGCATAGTTAGATTTAGCTGTTCCCCATCCTGGGGTCATGACTCTCAGCAACATCATCAGCTCCACTTTCTTCCAGGTGGCTTGAAGTTGGAAATCATTGTCTCTTATCGCCCAAGGATTTGCTGAGCTGCCTGCCCTTTGCAGATAACAGCGGCTGCCCTCAGACTCCTAGATGTTGGATCTGAGGCTTTTGAAGTCCTGAGGGTGAAGGTGCAAGGAACGGGCATCCGAGAAAGAGAGTGCCTGACTGTGAATCAGAATTAAAAAAGAATAGAAAGGTAGAAATCCTAGGAGAGGGTGCTGTCTGGCTGAGACACATGGTCAGCATCAGCAAAAAGGGTACGGGCTCTCAGGTTTAAGACCTGGAACAGATTCAAATCACCCCTTTTAGACCTGACCTCCTTTCCTGTTTGAGGAAGACAGCAGAGAGGGAGTCATGAATCTTGGATCCAGTCCCTGTTTTGCTGATGCATGGCTTGGCCTAAGATCCCTCTTTGCTTTTACCACTCCATGTGTAGAATGGAGGGTTATTAAAAGCATCAGAAGAATCTCAAGTAAAACAATTTTATTGTTTTTAAGAGCTTTGCTATAGCATCTCTGGAGTTCTGGCTTGGACCACCACAGACCAGAGCCAGGAAGCTCAGAACAGCCTTTGGATATTGAATTACTGTTCAGAACCATATCAAATTCCAAAACTGCAACCGCTGGCCAAAAAAAGAAGCCTCTGTAGAAGAGAACACACCCACACAGACAGTGCAGACAGCGAAATGATCATGCTGGGCCTAACTCTGCTTCCCTTCCTCACACAGAGTAATACCCCTGCTCCCACCTCTGATTTCAGCAGCGTTATTTCCCTGAAGGAAGCAGGCAAGCTCTAGAGGAGAATACGGTCCCACCTACTTACCACTTGTCTTGCAAGGAGAGTTCCTGCATCGCCTGGCTCTTTAATGAAGTTGGGGTTTGATGCATCAGTCAGCCCCTCCCTTTCACTTGAGGACAGTATTAGAATCACGTCTGGATTATAATACGCAGTAAGCTGTTCTGGAGTGATATGAATCAAAGCCCTGAAAGTGGGATTCCGTTTAATTAATCGTGGCTGACAGATGAAGGTATTGATCGTAGATTGAGAGGTTCAGGATTGGCCTGGGGGATAATTATTGCAGGGAACACTGTGTTAGGGTGATATTTTTGAATTTCTAGCGATGTGGGAGGGAAGCAGGGAGGAAATAAGTGAGTAATTGCAGCTAATTAGAATTTGTGTGTGCATCCCAAATTAATTTGTTTGAATAATCAACCACCAACAGCAGTCTGATCCAAAAGTAGAAAGAAACAACTTCCCTGAGAGATCTAGATTGCTCCTGTAAAATCTTCAGTCCCACGTCTGGGACAAATGTTTTATGGAACCGAGGCCCTAAATACAGAAAGGGAAACGGATCATTGAGTGGAAACACTTGCTTTTCCCTAAGGTGTAAGAGAAATTAGAAGGGGCTAGCCAAAGCTGAAGGGTGGCAGAGGGTGCAAGGTAGCGGATGATGCTCTTGTCTTAACCTTCTTCCTCCCCATTCGCAACACGTCGCCTCCCGCCGGACTCCCGGCAGGCTGCCCGCCTGCGCCTTCACAGGTGGGACATCAAATCTGCCAACGGGGAGATACGGGGTGGCTGTAGGGGGATCAGACACGCAACTGCTGTCTCTGCAGGGATAATAAAAGGTATCCAGGCTAGCAGAGAGGGCAGATGGAGGCAAAGCTGCAGCCAGCAATCTGTGCGCGCACACCGACCAACCCACCGCTCCCTGTCCACGGGATCCCCATAATCTCCCAAGGCAGACCTGCTGTTACAAACACTCTCATCACTAACGCAGCGGGGGCAGCTAAGCAGAGAGAGTGAATGATCTAGCAGGGGGTTAATAAAAGGACTGACGCAGAACAAAAAAGCCTGTCAGTCGCCGTAAGATGTGCTCTCCACCCTTTCCACCCCCCAGGAAATTAAAAATTGTAGCCTGTGGTGTACACTGTTTTCTCAGCGGGACTGGACGGGGCAATGGGATGTGGAAGGGTAGGATGGGAAGGGGAAAGTTGGGAATCAAATGTTAGTCCCAGTTGTTGATTCTGATGCAAAATATCAAGCGCTGTTGTTCTAAAGGACCAGGTTACCTGCTCTGTCCAAACCTGACAAAACCAAGCCACGTTTCTGTGTGCTATTGCCAGCAGCATGTCCTGGAGAGAGTCCACTAGATCCTGGCAGGCTGGAAGGCCAGCCTGCTTTGACTGACACCATCTAAGTCCATGCTAGCATGTTTCCATGGAAATGGGAAGAGAACAAATGCCTGTGACATGATACACCTTTGCCGATGTAGATTTGGACCATTTCTAACACCCCTTCCTACCGACAACCTTCAGGACTAGGTATTTTGTGGGCACAATCAAAGCAGAAAAAGAAAGGGGGAAAAAATATCTGATTGCATGAAACAAAAACCACCATCCTTTCTGGTGAGCAGCAGCTGAACTCAAAAGCACATTAATCCATCAAAAACACCCTTCAAGACAGAGATTTCCGCAGTAAATAGAACCTGGTAATTCACAGGCTCCTTTCTCACGTGTGGTTAGAGATGATCTTCCCCCTCCCTTTTTCAGGCTGTTTCACGTAAAGTTTCCAGCACCAATTTTCCCCCTCCAAAGGAATGAAATCTCTCAGCTCGGAGGTGAATCCCCCGCTGCCTGTTTCCTGCCTGTTATTGTCTGCTCTACCCGGTGCATTGTCTGTAGCCAGGCTGCGCAGCGCGGGCCCGCAGCGCCCTCTCCCGCAGGCCAGCCAGACTCGGACTGTTCAGCGCCGCACAGCCGGACGAGGCCCGTTGTGCTACTGCGAGCACTGGGGCACACACGGCCCAAGCACCCCCTTTGCTTTTGGGGTGCTGCCCTGCCCGCCAGGCTGCGGTCCCAGCTTCCTGCCAGGTATGCGAGCAGCCAGGCATCGCCCAATGCATGGAGCTGGAGTTTCACAAGGACTAATCTCGACAGCACCCAAAATAGCAGTAACTTCTATGCACCTTGAGTCAAGGCCAGCGGCATTTTGGCAAGCACAGGCAGAAATCTTCGCCTGCCTACTGCTTTCTATCAACTGCTGGGCACTTCAGATAAAGGCGAGCTCTGTTCACGGAGGCTTTGCTGGGGGCCTGAGCTTGGCATCCGTCAGAGGAGCACGGAACAAATCATCCCTTCTCTTGGACCCCAGTCTCTGCTTATCACCTCAGGTCTGACTGCATCTTGCAGCCAGAATAACTCACTGGTCTGTTCCTGTACCATCAGCACGGAGGATTTCTCAGGCCCCTCTCACCAGGAGCCCCTCAGCAGCTGGCTCCTGTCTCACCCAGCCCGGGGCACCGTGCTCCAGGCATCTCCATGCCCACAGGGCAGACCAGTCTGCCCTGGGACCTTACCCCTCGACCCATCGGCACTGGAGTGCCACACACAGTTTACAGGAAGAAATACGAGATCTTTTATGAAGTGAAAGGCAAAGCAACAACAAGTTTTGTTTACATAGGGAGTTTGCTTGGTTTGCTTGGGATTATTATCATTTTAAAGGACAAGTTACTGCTCCACGTGCAGGGAGCCAAGGATATGAATGAAGGAGCTTCATGAATAAAGATATGTTACATGGACAGAACAAGTAAAGCTCATCTACAGAGGTAGACATTTTACTTTCCAAGTGGGTGAAAACGAGGTGAGCCACCCCTAGGAGATCCACAGAGGGATCAGGCATCTTCATTAGGCACAAAGAAGAGGCTGGGCATCAAATACTGTCTGAGATGCCAGGTCTGGCTGAGTGCTTCCATGCTGTCAGGAGAGTGATGTGTTGGAGAAGTTGGCGTTCCTCCACAGGGAACACCAATCCCAGGAAACAAAAGATTCCTGGCTGCCAGGAAAACACTTGGAAAGCAGAAACACTTCTGTCCTTCCTCAGTGCAAGGGACTGCAGGAGGGCCCCAGCATCAGAGCCAGAGTCGGTCACACCTGCAGGACATTCAGCACCATACTATGGTTGCTGGAATAGAGTCAGCAAAAGAAATTACAAAGCAAATAAAAGGGGATTGTGACTGACCAGAACATTTCATTTGGCCCAAAAGAAAATGAGAAGGCCAGAGCTCCTCATGAGCAAGACGCAGCAGCACTGTGTCATGGCCCAGCCCTGCTCTCCCCAGCATGGGCGCTTGCAGCATCTGGCCAGATGTGCCCTCAGGCCGTATCCAGGCTCATGCACCAGCACCTGCTGCTGGAAAACGTTTTTTTAATATTCCTTCCTGCCACATTCACCTCAGACAGCAAAAATAAACATCGTGTCTCTTGCATCACATTATATGTTCTTACAAATCTGTCCTGTAAGACAAGCCATCCATGCTTGAGCAGATTGCTCCTTCTTCCCCTGCCATTGTGAACACTCTTGTGTGTGCTGTGTGGGAGGCTAGATGTGGGAGAGTGCAAGCCTGTCTTGTGATGAGAGGATGTTGGCTTACGCAGGATTGCAACGGGGCTGTGAGTCTGTTCCACGCTCCACGGCAGGCTGGTAGGCCTATGTTCCTCCTGCGTGCTGCTGAGCAAGCCCCAGGAGAACGTGTATTTCACTGTCCTCCAAGTCTCATTTGTCTTTCACTTGCAGTGAGAGCATGTATCTGTGGTTCCAGTGAAATATATGACTCTCTATTGCTAGGCTGTATGAGCCAGAATTTATCTGCTCAACAGATTCTGCTGGCTTCCAAGTTACACTGAAAAAGCAGTCTAACACTGACAGGATCTCCTGGTGGTAGTTCCAGGTGGTCTTTTGTGTGCCAGTGAAAAGAGGTTTTGGTTTTCCTTAGCACTCTTCCCCTTTGTCTTGGTTCTTCCACCACTGCTGGCTGTGTTAACACTGAGAGCACCAGCTTCAGGGCATGCAGATCCTAAAAAGTGAGTAAATTCCCATTTTGGTGCTCCAGGCTGAGGAACAGGTTAACCTCATATTGCCCAAAGGATGCACAGGTAAGGTTCACATGCCCTTGACTCCATTGCTGAACGCATATACACGCCCTGACATCAAACGTTGTGCCAGGCTGCCATGTCCAGCTGTGACAGTCCCAAAGACTCCCCTGTGTTTGCTTTGCCTCCTGTAGCTGTGTTTGAGAGCAGTGGTCATCCGAGCTGCTGGACTGGCACTACCATGGCATTAATTTCAGGAGGGCGATGGCGACACCGTGCTGACAGAGCTCTTCTAGCTGAACCACCGCTGCACCCACCTACCCGGTCACTTTGATCTGGAGAGGCTCCAAAAGTTTCTCTTCCACGGCTGCCCACAGCTCCCCTCCAGAGCACAGACCCACCGTTATTCCATCCGGAAGTGAATCCCAGTAACACCAGGCAAACATTCACAACTTTAAGTCTGTCTTGCACAGTCAGTTCTCAGATTCCTCCTAACTGCACGCAAAGTGGGCACACAGTTTGGCTGATGCTCTCTTTTTCTGTGTTTTCTTTTACTGAGAATAAAGATGTCATTTTACTGTTGCCTTGCTGTATTTATGATCTGCAAGGCTGCTCAGGGTCCCAACTGTGCACACTCATGTCCTTTCCTTGTCATACAGATATAAGCTGCAGTATGCCGTTTCCACAAAATAAGCCAAAGGCAGTCTGGGGGCATTAACAGCGGCATTTTACAACTGCTTCTTAGGGATTTGATCTCCTTCTTCTTAGAAGACCTTCTGTCCTTGAAATACAGTTTGAACTTTTCACATAAGATCAAAATTGCTAAACATTCCTGTGCTATTTAGAGGTATCTTTGCTCTGTTGATCGTGGTGACATGAACAGGAAAGCCATTGCTCTCCTGCCACTCCATTTACTGGCAACAGATGACACCGTCACCTCTCGGTTCATATCACTGTACTGTGCACTGAGGAATAAGATCTGCTGTGGGCCAGGTGCATCACGTTCATGTCAATGCCTCTGCAACAGTTCTCTCTTCGCTAGAACTCACAAAAAGTTTGCAAATATTTGAAAGATTGGGAAGGAATCCCAAGTTTACACATCCTAATGGTCTCTGAACTGGTTTATTATCAGCAGGTAGGCAGTACACACCTTTCCAGGGCCAAGTCCCGACCTCAGGAAGCCAGCAGGTGTCTGCTGCATGCTATTACAGCAAACTAGAATTTCATTTTAGGCTGATTCCCCCAGCTCTTGCTAGCAGACTAATGAGTTTGTGATTATGATCTGCCGCAGCTTCTGTCTTGAAGATGTCTCTGCACCTGCCTGCAAAATGTCATGGGGTACTACACCGACTCCTGCGCGTCCTATCAACGTGGCTTGCTGCGGCACCGATATACCGAACAATCTGAACGGGAAATCCTTCCCTTGGGGTGAGGGACAGCATCACACCCCTCATTTCACAAACAGATTGAGGGGAAAATTCCTGAAGGCTTCTGCTGGCTGGGAAATGAACCTAAACCCCTGCACAGAGGGATTCAAGTGTAGTTCCTCTTCAAAGTGCCAAACACAACGTGCAGCACTAGCCAGCCCTGTCTAAAGCAGGGCAGAACCTAGCCCTGCTTCTCCCTGGTGCTCTCCTACCTGTTGTTATCCATGAGCAGCACAGGGCTCACAACTGTTACACGCTGCCCCGCAAGACAAAAGTTGCTATATCAGTTGAAACATCAAAGGTTGATGGGAATCTGACAGTCCATGTTTAAACCGCACTAGAACACCAGCTGGGAAGTGGGTGGAAATGAATCTTTTGTCAAATAAATTCCATTTTCTCCAGATTAATTAATTCACAAAGAATGCATCCCTTCATGGATTTCACAGTTGAAAACAAAGCCAGACTCGCCTCCCCTACATTATCTGTCAGTCGTACCACAAAGAACAGAAGAGCTCACTCAGTTGTTCCTCATGTGATCAAATCATGGTGGAAAAAAGAAAAGCCCCTGTCTTGGCTTTAAATTCACCCGAGGTTCTGAGCCGTCCTACATCTGTTTTTCTACAGTTACACCCAAACATCTGGTTCTGACTTTTGTTTGGAGCTGATCTACAGGGCTGTGACCCCAGCCTTCAGGGAGCAGCCAGAAGCCCCACAGCAGGCTCACTTGCCCGACAGCCAGGACACAACCCAGTTCTATTTTCAGACTGAATTTACCTCAGTTTGTATTAACTGCCAGGTGTCTGTTTGATATCTCCGCTGTGGTGGCAACTCTCAGATCATGTTTGGTTTCCCACGGACAAGATCCAAGGAGTGACGGATGGCTGGACGGGTGCCCAGCTGAAAGCTCAAGAGCCTAACAGCGAGAAGCATCTCGGCACCTGGGTCTCCAGCTGAACCCCATGGTGACAGTAACATGCATGGCCTTAGTCAGGCTCATCTGCTTTGATAATCTCTAAGTCTGGTCATCAGGTGCTTAGTACATAGCTGTGCCTTTCCCCAGCTGAGTGTCCTGCGCAGCTGCCCAGACCTGTCTTTCTCACCTTCGGCTGCCAGCTAAGTGCTAAATCGGTAGCAGTCTCCAAAGAGTTATCAGCTCCTTTCCCATAAGGGAGCGGTGTTTGGGAAAGGTTTTCTCACACACCTCCCTATTTGGCATCTCAGGACTCCACTTGAAGTAAAAACCATGCTCAGTAACACCTCTCCTCTCCAGAGCAGAACATAAGACAGTCACGGCACATCAGACCACAGACCCAAGCAGCCCATTATCTCTTCTCTGAGAGCAGTGAATAGTGTGATGCCTGGGAAAGAAAGACCAAGCCAACATTCACTAGTCACCCTCTAGACACAGAGAACTTTGTAGCCCTATACGGCATTGCTCTAGAGCACCTCTGCTCAAGGCTGAAGCGTTTGTTTATTCAATCACCCCTGTTGCTCATCCCTGGACATTTTTTAATACCACAAAGTTTTTGAGGTTGATGGGCAACCAAAACTGTACATGTAAGCCTGTGTTTGGCTAAAGCAAGTGTTCTGTCAAAGAGGCTTTAGCAGCTGACTTTCTCAGGAGCAAGTCACTGAAAAGTCCAAACATTTCCTTTAGAGATGAATGACCTCCTGTAGACAGCAGACAGAGTAGTCATTAGCTGTTCTGCACATGGGACGTTTCAGCTATAGGCAAAGTGGGGAAGAATAAAGTCTGTGATAATCTGTCTTGATCACTACTGAGAAGGGAAATTTCAGAGCAGTCATTTTTGAAATACAGAAAGCAACAGAGGTAGGAAAGGATCGGTTTGCTTTCTTCTATACTTCTGTAAAGAGGAAGGAGGAAGAGTCGTTCTCAGTATGTCCATCAATGAGAGGCTTTTAGTGCCTTCTCTCTTCTCTTTAGTCCATTTGGCTACTGGACCTCATCTCCCAGAGCACTACGTTGTGAGCCACCAGTGCTATGGGCAGAACAGCCCTTTCTACAAGAGAGCTGTTCTTTGCTCTAAGGCAGTGAGAACACCACCCAAATTAGCCTGAAGATACTGCAGGAGAGCATTCAATCCTGCAGCATTAACGAAGCGTAATCTCTGAGCTCATAAAATGAAGATGGCATAAATCATACGCAGACTTCCAAAAGGAAGTCTCCGGAGCCTGATGTGGTCAGTCACGCATACGACCACAAAGCAATTTCCCTGGGAATCTATCTGCTATTCAGTTCAAACTCTTTTGGTTAGCTACCTCTCCTTGTCACACACTTTGTCTAGCCTAGAGGCAATACATACTCACAATACCTACAGGTGCTGCAAAACTACAAAGGAAAAGGGAATTTCACGTTCACGGAGCCTCAGCCATATCTGTACACTCACCTAAGTAAAAACAGACCTCAAACAGTATTTTTAACAGGACAGATTTCATTCTGGATTTCTCTGATTTTTATTTCCAGAGCATCTTTTCTTTGAAATCTTGTTCAAACCCCTCCCCATACAGTCAGTTTCATCGCCCCCCTGCTTCTCCACCTCCTCTTTGTTTTATAAAACATTTTCTGGGTGTTCTGCCTGTGTACCACTTTCCTCAGTCGTAATTCCTCTAGAGAAGTTTCTACTTCTCTGCTCATTGCCTTTTTGTGGGTGAGGTTAGAGATGTCTTCTGCAAATTAAGACAAATCTGGTTTCATGCCCAGCCACAATTACTACCATTGGCTTTGTTTTATACCAAAGTCCATGTCTTACGCCTCTTGTCATTCACACAGGAGGGAAATACCAGGGGCAAGTTTGTCAAAGCAAATTCTGTGGTGAAAACCTCTGTAGACGGATCTACGGAAGACAGCTTTGCTAGGCACGGCTATTTACAAGTTGTGTCAGTTAATATACAACCTGGGGATGCACGCGAGTAGTTTACAATGTGAACTATGAAATACACAAATAGTTTTGACAGTCTCACTGGTGAAATTCTGAAACAAGTGCCTCTCAGTAGACCAATACACAAACGTATTGCAAAAACCTGATTCAGAGCTTCAGTTAGCATGTTAAAATGTGCCTAGCTTACAGTATTGCATAAGACACATCCTATCAGTCAGCAGATCTGCCATCCGTGAGAAGGCAGAACCCAACACCCGACTGTTACAGCCTTGAGTTGTAGCATAGTCTGGGCTCGCAGTACTGGAAGATGCTAATGAAGAGAGGGCACAGGAGGGTGGAGCAAAGGAGGCCCTGGGGCTGTTCTAATGAAGCAGACAGTGTGGTAAGGGCCCAGGCCGGGACACGCTGTAAGGCAGGATCTACGAGAATGAGCTGCACGTAGCTGATGTAACCATCACTTTACATTGTCCCCACCCAATGCAGTTCTTCCACAGTCATGTGTGTGCGACTGCAATGGCAAAAGGGCAGCCGAGCCAGCAGGAGAGAACCGCTCCCCACAGAGACGTATCCTGTGCCAAAGATCCAGACTGTGGCTATTCCAAACATACAGAGGATACACACTGAATAAGAAACAGGGAAAACAATTGAGGAAAAAAAAAGCTATTTTCATACAACAGTGCTACCAAGAGAGTACTTTTGCTGGTAAAACTGTGTGACTCAGACAGAGATAATGCCTTTTCCCTCCCTCGTGTTTGCAGAAATCTCACCTAAGGCTATCCTGCCATTGGCAAAGTACCCTCAACAGGCCCTCGTGTATGCACGGACAGCAAATACATTGGTTTCTCTAGTCTCGTCTCTCCAGGCCTGCCTAAATCCTTCTGCCACAGCAAGGGCTTCAACTACAGCCTAAAGGGCTACAAACCAAGTGTTTCTCAGAGATCTGGCTTTTAGGAGTTTTCTCGAATGGTAGCAGAAATAAGTATCACACTTCTGACATATAATTTCGTTGATAGGGTTGTACTACACCAATCTGTTGGTCTGAGGTACATGTTGATGAGGTAGTGACGACATTTTAGCAACCCCCTTTGTATCACAGTAGTGAGGTCTGATTTGATAGACCCCAAACATTTCAAGGCACATTCACTGCCAATGACATCAAGCACTGCTCTTAGAGGGAATGCAGCTATAACCTATATACTAAAGAATCCAAAGTATATATTACAAGACGCAATCCACGACACACTCACCAAAGAGTATGTAAATTAGATGGATTTAGGGGACTTAAGAGTATTCTGAGAGTTTCGTTTTCAGCGTTCCTTTCCAAAGATAAGACTGGGCATCTGTCATTCGTCTTCTATCTTGCCAGAGAAGTTGAGAATACAGAAAAGCACGTGAAGCATTGCTCTGTCTGTATGCACTGCTCATGTCAGATACAGAACCACCCGTTCTTCTGGACAGTATACAACGCCACCTGTAATACATCTAATAACTCTCACGTGACTGTTTACAGGGCCAAACCTGACAGATAAACAGGAGTTTAGCTGGCCTGTTGTTCTGCACCTCTCAGCACCTGACAGCGTGGCTGCTGGTGCAGCTGCACCTGGAGTCTCACAGGGGCAAGAATGGAAATGCCATCAAGACATCTTCTTGGCAGTTTTCTCACTTCTTCCTTGATGATAATTTCCTAACCTGTCTTCTTCCCACAAAGTTTTTAGTTCATGCATATCTGTTGGTCTGAACCATTTGCTCCAGAAACAAGGCGACTGTTCCTGAGCTCAGGCAGTCACTGCCTCCAACTCTAATTGCTTGGGGTGTTCACCAGCACACACGGTGGCTCATGCTTGCTCCAGTTCCTGCATATTCTGCTGAAAGCCAGGCTGATCACCACAGGGCACTGTAAAATCCAGCAATTTGGCTCAAATTGAAAGAAATGCATAATTTTGGATCTGGTATGTTCCCAGCTCCAGCCCTGGTGTCTCAGCCAAGATGGAAGCCGTTCCCCGCCCCAGTGCTGAGTTCTCAAAAAAATGGATGATGGCAAGGCCTCCAAGGAAGGCAGATTAATAATCATGAGGCACGGTGGGAGGGAAAAAGAGATTCTCTCCACAGAAACACTCACTTCTACAACAGCAAATCTCTCTAATGTGGTGTTCAGATCCTGCAGAACATCCAAACAACTGGCATCTGACATACCAGGCATTTCTTCCCAGCTCTAATTCTGAGTACAGACTATGCTGGTACTCATTAAGTAATTTAAACTGGGACTTGCATCTTTCCTGTGCGATGCTACTTCTGAAGCACTGCACTACCAACAAGCGTTTTGCAACTGCCAAGACATGAAAGTGCGTTTGTTATTAACACATCAGTATATAATTAGGGGACTTAGCAGGGGGCTGGGTATTCACATGTTCTTCTTCCTCTGTTGCTGACAGTGTTAGATGAAAGTCTCTAGGTATCCCATTAGGTGACAAGTGAAAATGAGTTCTGCGGCCAAAACTAAGCAGTTTGGCACAATTTAGTAGAGAGATGGCATTTTCAGCTCTAAAAGGGCCCAGAATTGGAACAGCGGGAGGTGTTACAGATCAAGATTGAGATGCGCTGGCCAAGCTGAGCGGTTGTCTTACGGAGCAGAGCAGCAGTGGGTGCTGAAGTCCAGGACTGAGATATGTTGGCAGAGCTCAGATGGGGAATGCTGCCCAGTTTCAGAGAACAAGACAGAGTCTGTATTTTAATTAGAGTTCCTCTGCTCATCTGCATGGCTCAGCACAAACCTTCATCTTCTGAATTTTTCAGGCCTTTATTAGGATCCATCCAAAAAGCCTACCTTCCACTTTTTCCTACCCCTCCCCCAGTGAAGACATGCCGGGACCAACCGCTCATGCCCACCTGTTCTCCTGTTGGCTCTCATTAAGCACTATGGGTCAAGCATCAGAAATCTACGCACTAATTTCATCTATATGGACTAATATATGGTTCCCGCCCTAAAGAGTTTCCAATTCAGATTAAACGAGGCCTGCAATCAAAGCCAGGAGGCTGTGGGATTTCAGGGAGAGCAGAGAAGGCACGATGACATGTAGATGGGTGAGCTGGACATACCAAACCTGAATATTTGACTTTATGAAGCCTGGGGAACGCAGAGAAAGGCACTAATACGACAGGAGCGTTGGATAGGACAGGAGGTAACAGGATTGCCAGCATCTGCAATGCAAATCCTGCCCCAAGTACTGCCTAATGTTTATTAGCTACGGCTAAAGATTCCGTCCCAGGCATTACAGATACGCACGACCGATCCCAGCAACAATAAAGGAATTCATAGTTTGAAAAAAGACTCCCCCCCCTTTCCCCATTGTGCACAGGGCTACAGTTTAAGCTGGCCAAAGTAGGTCAAAGGGAATGAGTTCATTTGAATATGTAAATTCAACTTAACAAGGAGTAAAGACAATTGCTTCAAGCTTGTGAGTTCAAGCTAAGAAAAACAGGTCTTCATAGCTCTTTTGGGAACACAAAGCTTTGGCTTTCATCACTCCCTGCTGTTTCCTCTGCTTACCCATCTTCATCCCCTTCCCTCTCGCCTCCAGCCTAGTAAGCGTCAGGCAAACCCCCCTGCTTCTCAAAACCGAGCCTGTGGTCAAAAGAGCAAACTCAGTACAGTCATTAACAAGCTCACGCATCAAGGTTTGCGAGCTCTGAGCAGCTGCTGAGAACACGTGCTATGTGTGCAACTCTCCACAAGCTAATTTTCAAACAAGCAAGAAAACGCATCTTTTGTCTGCCTCCTGCAGACAAAGTCTTTTTTTTCTCTTTTTTCTTTCTTTTGCTGAAGGGAACAAATTCTGTTTCCAATAACTGAAGACTGATTAAATCCGCTGTCCCTCTACCACCCTCCCCTCCCAGTCACAAGCAGCTCATAGCATGAAACAGTGTCAAGAGAAGGATTTGTTATACAAAGAACTTCATATAACTAGGGAGAAGAAAGGAGGGAAAACTGTTGATGTTAATTTTTGATTTAACTCTTTTCAGACAAAAAATCCACTAACTCTTACCTTTTTCTTCCTATGCTTTTATTAAAAGTATTTTGGCAAAAACTCTTTAAATCAGTGTGTTGCACACACAGCGCTGAATCAGAAGCAATCAACTCGATATTTCCATAATGAAACAGGTATTTAATTAATACCTTTTATTCAGCCTGAGTCAACTCCTATGACGCCAATAGCTCTGTGTCCCTCTGTTACCTTTAACTAAAATTTGTGGGGTGCTGGGTGGCTCATGGGGAGGAAATAAGGAGCCAAATTTCAGTTCTCAGCTGACAGTTTCATCTCCAATTTGACTGTCTGAGGCAAATCTAGATCTGCAGTGGCTTAAAACGAACAGTGACCAAGAAATGGCTGTTTAGCTCTGTAACTAAACAGGTTCTCTTTACTTGTTTTTAAACCTTTTATTTTTATTGGCAGAAATAAAGATCATAAAACAAATCTTTCAATTACCTTTGCAGTCTCATTCAAGTCCACCAACAAAACTGTTCATGGAGACTGAACACCAGCAGTTTACGGAGACCAAATAGCAGTGGTTCCTCCTGAGCAGCTTCACTGCTGTTGACGGGGAAACTGTACCTGTTCTGGGAGTAAAAAAGCCAACTTTAGTCTTCAGGGCAACAACACAGAACACTGCATTTGCATCAGATGAAAAACTAATTGCCCCAAAATGGAAACGTGGCTTAATTCCCCACAGTATTGCTGTATTAGATAGGTTATCTGCTTGCAGCCTAACCCTGTGACAACACAGTGCTAATAACAGGGTCCCCGAGCTGTGACAACGCTCTGGGTTGTGGCTGCCTTATGGGCACGTCTAATTATGATGTTCCATGACAAGGCTATAAATACACATGCTCCCACAGGTGAAGACCTGATTGTGGCAAGCAGCGAGGGGTTCTGCAGGTATTTGCTCTGTTTCACGCAGCGCAGCATTGCCTGCTCGAACTGGAGGGCTGTTTATAACTACAAGAGCCTCGCAGGCCTGAACCCCGGGGAGTTCCAGAGTATGGAAGCAAGCAAGATTTCATAATCACATATAGATCAAACGTTAGTGGGGAAGAGCGCCGAAGGGAAAAAGAGTAAATTTGTTCAAATGAAAAAACCTACTGACAAAACCCAAAGACCACCTGAGCAAAGGAAAACAGGGATTACATATTAACAGACCAACGCTGGTGGGCTGCACTTAGGTCTAAGCAGCGATGAAGATAATCAGCCTTTTACAGGGCACTTAGGTAGGCAGTTATTTGAGGAGAAAGAACTGTTTGAAGGATTTCTTGAATAGGAAAGGTGGGTAGGCCTCTAGATTTTTTCCAGGATTCTGGAATCCTGGAAAATTATTGTACATTATTGTAACACTTTAGGCTTATAAAGGCCGTCAGCACCCCTGCACACACCCGACGCCAGGTGAAGAGGGCTTTTCTCACTCTTTCCTTCCCTAGCAATTCCAGCCCCCATCATCTGCCCATCTTGCCCACCTTCATGCCCTTGGACTTCACTTGCTCCTACATAAACAAAGAAAAAAAAAAACCCAAAACCCCAAAGCAGTCCTCTTTTATAAGGACCAGTAAGAAAAGGAATCTGATGAGCCCATCATGAATTCATAATAACAGCTGCTGCAGATGAGCTGTTAACTGAATACCAATTCTTTGCATCCTAAAAAGAAAAATCATCAGAAAGCCTTCCGCTACCCCATCTCCTTTACTGTTTGTTTTGTCAGAGTCAAAGGAGATGACAATCACTCACAACACAGAACTGAATAAGAAAATTATCAGCTGCCTCAGCCAACGCACCATGGCACACGGTTGTCAAACTCTTCCAGGTTTTGTCATAAGCCTTAGAGCTAACGTTTCTGTGATTTCTAAAGAAGCCTGGAAAAACTCCCTTTCACTAAAAAGGGAAACCTCCCTTTTGACTTGCAACAGTATTTCTGTGATGGGATGAAACAGGCACCAAAGGATGTGCTCTCCCACAGCTCCCAGCACAGGCTGCCTCAGGAGGAGCATGGACAGAGATCTGATGAAGTTATCTCACCCTGAAGAAGACACCGAAGAGGCCAAGACCAGGAGCTTTGCTACAGAGGAAGAAAGAATATACACAGGGCCAGTGATGGGCTTCAGGTCAGTGCCTGGTCTGCTGGGCAGGAGCTGTAGCCAGAGGCAGAGGAGCTGGGGGACAGCAGTGACAGGCACTGTGTGATTGGGACAGATAAAGTGGAAATATAACGCACAGGCCCACAAAGGAGCTTGACAACAAAGAACAGAGGGAAAGGGGCACCGTGAGGGAGAACCCAAAGGGGAGGAGAGTGAAGCAGTACCACGTACAGAGGAGAGTACAGGCCTGATGCCCAGAGAGGTTTTAACTCAGTGCCGGTAACATGGTGAAGGCCAAGCCTAGCCCGCAGCAGCACCGGGGCAGCGCTCACCACAGGCTCCTCGCCTCAGCACTGGCTCCTCACCGCCCGAGGACCCGTCTCCGAGGACTCCGGAGGCACCGAGCACAGAGGTGCCCGTGAGGTGCCCGCTCCCCCCCGCCATTTCCCCTCACGACGCGCCGCCGCCCTCGCGCAGCCTCCACCTCCCGCCTTATTCCCGTAGCTCAGTTACGCAGGCGGCGCAGCCGTACCTCCCAGAGGTACGTAGGTTGCGGGCGGGAGAGGCCGCTCCGTTCGCGTAGGGCCCGCCTCGATTCCCGAAACGCCTTTACGACAGCTGCCGCCCGGCGGGGGCGGGGCGCTACGGAGGCGGCGTAAGGAGGGCCCCCGCCGCCAGCGTCCCTCCTCAGACGTGGCGGGAGAGGAAGGGGGGGTGGCCCGGCGCGGACGCCGCGATGTGGCAGAGGTCGGTGTGCGTGGGCCTGCTGGCCCTGGCGCTGGGCTACCTCTGCCTCCTGGGCCCTGAGCTGCCCCACTCGGCGCTGCGGCACCTCTCCGCTTCGCTGCTGGGGGGGCTGCGCCGCGCCCGCTCCCTCGAGGGCCGTATGGTGGCGGCCTGGCAGGCGGCCATCGTCCGCCCGGCCCGGGG
>VWZZ01003358.1:86437-108832 GCA_013399095.1 Psophia crepitans | reverse complement strand
GGAACACCACTAGTGACTGGCCATCAGCTAGATTTAACACCGTTCACCACAAGTCTCTGGACCCGTCCTTCCAGTCAGTTTTCTATCCAGCATAGGGTGTACTGATCCAAGCCATGAGCTGCCAGCTTCTCTAGGAGAATGCTGTGTGATACTGTGTCAAAAGCTTTGCTAAGGTCCAGGTAGATGACATCTACAGCCTCATTTCATCTACTAGGTGGGTCACCTGATCACAGAAGGAGATCAGGTTTGTCAAGCAGCTCCTGCCCTTGATGAACCCATGCTGGCTGGGCCTGGTTCCCTGTCCATCTCGCACCTGCAATAAAAAAAATGCACCATAAGAAATGGTATTTTCTGTTATGAAAAACTTCATATTTTTTCCATAAATTTGTTAAATATATTTAATATTTCAGTGAAAAAGTTGAGGTGTGCTGTTTCTTCATTCTTACCACTTTTATCCAGTAGGTTCTCAAGCAAAATTTTCATAGCTGACTTTCAAGTTCTTCTCTTGTCATTAAGAGATGAACTCAGTATTCACCCATCCTGCCCAAAATTTAAACCAGCTTGGACCTTATCTGTATGTAAGAGATTTGAGAGAAATGAACTGAAGGGCTTCTCTTGGTCATTTTAAGTTACTTGGGTTTTAATAATTACTTTATTTGTGAATAAAGTAGGTCTTAAGGCATCAGAAAGACTCAAACTATTAGTTTTCCGTATGACCTTGTATATGAACATACTGTGGTATATGAATACTATCAGCACTGAAAAATAGTAAGTATTTTAAAGGATTACTCTGCTCACCAGTGAAAGTCTTGAAAGATGCCTGCTGACTATGGATTGAATCTTTCTGTTCCCTCAGTAACTGTTCACTCCCTTTTGATAGTAGATTTTGAACTATTTCTATAGGAAACAAGATAGCTTAATCCTAGAAGGTCGTTAACTTATTTTCTATGATGTCTGGATAAAAAGCAGTTTTGTTCTTTGGAAACTGATTTTCAATATTTTATTTCTGCATCCCTCTTAATTCTTTAATGACTCCACATAGACAACCATGCACATGCACACGCACACACACACACACACACACACACACAAAAAGCACATATACACACAGAAACTTTCTCACTTACTCTTCTCATCCTACGTAAGGTTCTTGGTCAAATCCAAAACCTCTGGACCTCAGTGAAGATATTCTTCTGATTTCAATAAAATCTATGTAATCTTGAGATGAAATATTTTTGTAAAGATTATAGGTAAAACTCTCTTTATCATACCTTTCTATCTAGTATTCGTACTGATTTTCAGTCACTGACTATATTGTCTTTAATTACCTAGGTAGATATGATCAGTCTATGTTTCTTATATTGCTGACTCACTTGTTTCTGGTTAACTTCATCAGGATGATGCTTTCAGATGAGACATCTTATTTTCTCCATTTTCTGGGTTATAGTTATCAAATGTGACAAATGGAGCTGGAAAATTTTTTCTTACACAAGAACAGACAGAAGCTTAATGTGTTTAGAGTTTCATATCTGGGTTGGAGATGTGACAAGTGTTATGAATTTGAAGATAGAGTCATGGTAAGTGATTTTGACAGTGTTGGAGAGAACTAAAAACTCTAAACATTAACTTCAAAAAATCAACCATGCTGTAAGATAAGTAGTGCTGTTGTCCTCTTCTGGGATTATTTTTTTCTCTTGTAATTCTTGTGGTTTATTCCTGTAACTAACAGTTACGTTTCTTTCCTTTCCCCCCACCTCTAGTTAGTGTGGTTGATTATGATTCTTCTATAACATTGAGCATATAGTTGGGCCATACTTCCAAAAAAGAAAAACTGCTTTACCTGAGAGTTTTAACTCCAGTTACATCTGTGGTAGACAGGAGTCCGGATCTTCTAGTTGCTTATACAGTCCATGTCCATGTTAGTAAGACAATGATCTGATGGAACCAGGCCTGCGGAGAAAAGCAGTTGGTGCAGAGGAACAAATATCCTCGTAGCGTACATCTAGGAGATTATTTTAACAAGTTTTAGTCTTGCTTTGCAGACTGGTTGCATTCAGAACAGCATTTACATGGAGATTCAGCCAAAGGAATTCACATGCTTCAAGACTGCTTTGCAACATGAGCCACAATATGGTCAGTCAACACTTCGGAAAAACTAATACAGATGCACCTTTTGGGAAACTTTCCCCACCTGTTTCCCCCTCTTTCTCTGTTTTCTTTATCCCATGAGAAGTCCTATTTGCCTTCTGTAACTATTGCATTGGAGAACTTAGAAATCATGACCTTCCTCATACAAAAGAAAAATCTCCATTTACAACTCTAGGAAATCTGGACAATGTGATGAGGCAGTCTGCTACCCAAGAGTAGCAGCTATATTTAGTTTTTATTTTACATTTAGAAAATCAATATCCATTATGGGACATCAGCTGAAATATTAGTGAGGAAATGTTATCATTTATCCTGCTTCAGAGAATAAACTGATTTCCAGGTAGAGATTAAGATGAAATTTATACACACCACCACCACCAATTTTGTATGACTGTGGAGGTTTGTGCAAGGTTTTATACCTTCCTTTGCATTGTCCAATGTTTACCATTAGGGAGATAAAGACATCTTTTGTTCTTTTTAAAATGTCTGGGATACTTTCAGTGATTCTTATGCAGCATTTGATTAGAATCTCTGACAGCTAGAGGAACTTTTCCAATATGACGGGAACAGTAATAACAGATTGAAAAATAGATTAAAATTTTGAGGCATCTAATTCAGGTAACAATACAAAATTGTCAAAAGATCACAGTCAGTACAAATACTCAGACTTTACATCACACTGAAATGTACCCTATCTACCCTCCATTTGCCACTAATGTAAAATCAGCCTTGGAAATAATATTGACTGACAGTTCTAGGTAGCAGTGAAATATGTTTTCTCTTCTATCAGATACCTCTGGAAGGATACGGTGAATGCTGGAGACTCATTTACTGATTTGACCTAAATTTTTCTGACCAACTTAGGTATATTTCTAATACTTACATGTTTTTCCATCTTACCTTATAACAATAATAGAATTGCAGTATTATAGAATAGTTTGGGTTGGAAGGGACCTTAAGGACCATAGAGTTCCAACCTCCTTGCCATGGGCCGGGACACCCTCCATCAGACCACATTGCCCAAACCTCCATCCAACCTGGCCTTGAACACTTACAGGGAGGGGCCAGCCACAGCCTCTCTGGGCACCCTGTGCCAGGGCCTCATCACCCTCACAGGGAAGAATTTCTTCCTAACATCTAACCTAAATCTGCCTTCTTTCAACTTAAGGCCATTCCTCCTTGTCCTATCACTGCTTGCCCTTGTAAACAGCCCCTCTCCAGCTTTACTGTAGGCCTCTAGGTATTGGTAGGCCACAATTAGGTTTCTCTGGAGCCTTTTCTTCTCTAGGCTGAACAATCCCAGCTCCCTCTGCCTGTCCTCATAGGAGAGGTGCTCCAGCCCTCTGATCATCTTCCTGGCCTCATCAACCTCCATCAACCTACTGGTCACACTTCTTTTGATGCAGCCAAGGATAGAATTGACTTTCTGGGCTGTAAGCACACTTCTGGCTTTTTAACTTGACTTACCTTTAAATTGCTTAGCTATGAACATATTTTAATTAATATTCTATAAGAATTTTAATTAAAATATAATTTTAATATGATAGCTTTTTGATTCCTACAAGCTAGTATTACGTTATTTACAAAACTGCAAGAAAGTAATGAGTAACTAAGGATATCATAAATCTTACACTGACCGTACCAACTATCACATTTTTCATACCAAGTAGAAATGTGAATTTCATGCCACACCCCAGCAACTTTACAAATGAGATATAGATTATTTTTAAGATTATTTTTCTTTAATGCTGACTCCTTATATAAAAATACTTCTTCCTGCAGCTGCAGATGGGACAGAAAGAAATCTTTCCCTTCTCATATCTTTTACTCCTCTAGAACAACAGGCATTGGTGTAATATGTATTTTCAATGGATGGAACAGAACTTGTTTTCCACAAAACACCCTATTTTATGAGCAATAGATGTAAGATCTGCCATAAAGGTGTGGAAAACACTAAAGTGTGTTAGCACAGACATTAGATTAAACCATGACAATCTCAATGGCCATGTCACCTCCTGGGTTTGCTGTCACAGCCATCATGAACTGCACAAGCATTGTTCTACGAGTGAATGTTCTAATGGCTATCACTTGTCTTACCTTCCCTAGAACAAAATTTCTGGTAACTACCTAGGTTTACTCAGCGTATCCTTGAGGTGTCTGTGTCTCTTAAGAGAGGGATGGACTTCAAAAATAGTTGGGAAGGCAGCTTGATAACGATTTGCTTCTCCATTTAGCCAAGTAATTGCAATAGATGAGTGACTCATAACTAATCTGCCATTTATTCCTTTATGTGACTGTCTAAGAACGGACTTTCCTAGGGAATTCCAGACCTATTATCAATTACTTTGTTGCCAACTTTTTGCTGGCAGCTGATTCCTCTGTTAACGGAAAAAACCCCAGTTATTTCGGGATTATATAATTTACAGACTATGTCTTCTGGGAATTTAAATCTACAATGGAGAAGGTAAAAAGAAAAGGACACCAGGACTATGAAAATGAAGCTTAACACAAATGTGTATGAAGTTCATGATCTCTAACACTGCCCTCAAATTATCACACTCAAATTTAAGAAACACGGGCTATGTGCATGTAACAAATGAATGGGATCTTTTTTTAAAAAAAAGATGCAAACAACCATTTAAGAATGAAGCCATTTTGTAATACCTTACTCAAAATATGCATTTCTTCAAACTTTGCAGAAAAAAATGCTACTAGTGTAAATACTGTATTATTCAGCATCATCAATTATTGAAATAAAATGCTGTGACAGCTAGAACAGAACTTCGCTTTTAGAGTTGGATAAAATTTTAACTACTGAGAAGTTAATGTTTCCCTTAATAGTATGAACTGATGTTTATACAAATTAAATGTCTTCAGGACTATCCCTGTCAGCTGTCTCTAGTGAACCAGAGAAATATCCCAAATGTGTAGCTGACTGGAAGCTTTCCTAATTTCAGATAAATTTGTATCTACTGTAATGTATGATGCGTGTTGATAATTGAATCAGCCTGAAAGGGGGAGAGGTTGACTGGCAAGGACTTTAGATCTTCTTTCTTCAGTAGAGTAGAGTAGTCTTCTGCATATATCTGTGAAAAATAGTTTGTGTCTAAAACAAAACTGCAGTCTTAGAAGAGCAGTTGAAGCTGCTGCTTATCTTGAACATTTCATTACCATACAAGTCTTATAAAGAATTGATTTATTTTTTTTTTGTGTGAGGTTTGAATAACTGGAAACCACACCACAGTTCCTATTAATTTCATCTTTTCAGAGAGAATAAAATCTTTTTTCTCTATTTTCTCTGTGTAAAATGCATCATTTCCTTAAAGTCTAATCTTTGCTACTGTATTTCTGTGTGCTGTACCAATTATTTTTTCATGTCTACCTCCAATATGAAAAATATTACTCTAAATAGATTTTTCTACTCCTTAGTATTGCAGGGAAAATAAACATTGTCTGTCCTTCAAAATTATTCAACTCAAGTTTCTGCTTCCCTTTTTAAATCTAATTTTAAATTCATACCGATTCTACAACTAAGTATTTTAAAATGTGCTTTTTATTGATTTTTTTTTCCAGTGTTGCCTAGATAAGCTTTTCTACAGTGAAGATGAGGAAGATGAATACTTGACAGATTTTTTTATCTTTTTTTTTAATTTAATAATTTATATAAATGAGGAGATTCAAGAACATTTGCTTCCATGATCAGAGTGATTATTAATTAAAGGCTTAGCTGATTCCTTCTGCTTTCAAAGTTTCTGAATGTATGCTTGTGTATGTGTTGGGTATCTACACCATGAAGTATGTGTTTTCATTTTAGTTTATATTTACATAAAAATGTGGTGCAATTATCTGTTCAAAGGGTATTCTCCTGTTGAAACTGATAAGATTCAAACTGGACATTAGCACCATGGTAGGATGTATGTGCATGGGAATGATTATGACACAAGACAGATGAGTGGCCCTTATGATAGAAAACAGATTTGTGTCTCTACTCTGTGAGTCTTTAATTGAGACAGGATCAGTGAGAGTAACGGGGAGCAGGTCATCTGGTCATGTTTGATAACATATACACTGCTGTCCCATTCAGCAAGGATGCAGAGGTCTGAAATTTCACAACCAAAGCATGAGTAGCAACACCCACTGCAGTTAAGTGCTAAGCACTAAGTTATCTATTGTTTTGATTTGGGAGCTTCCTTTTTTTTGTTGTTGTTGGGTTTTTTTGGTTTTTTTTTTTTTGTTGGCAAGTCCAATCTTTTCAAAACACTTTGGTCTGTTCCAGTCATGAGCCGAAATTTTCCGGCAGAAAAACATGAAGTCTGAAAATTCCTGACCAGCTGTTACACTAAATCTGTTTAGCCCAGAGCACAGAGTATTTTGAATTGTGTCAGGATTTAGATGGCATATCCTTCAAAGCTGCTGTGAGAAAATAAACTCTCTTGCTGACAAGTATAAGATAATTGCTTTCAGAAATACTATTCTTGTTATTCACATACATTTTAGCAATGCTTTCCCTGAAGCGTTAAGTGAATTTGGAAATAGGAATAGGATCTGTGTTCAGTGAATATGTGGCTGGAGTCTAGATAGATATGATAGGTCTATCCCTGGTGCGCTTTTGTACAAGCGCGTTAGGAAATATCTGTACAGAAAGAATAAAATTGACTGAGATCGTTCACCTCAGCAGCAGCAGCAGCGACAATTATCTGTGCCAAATGAAGTACCCGAAGGAGGAAGAGACTTTCATTCACATAGTGCATGAGTGGACTGAGTGCTATAAATGTTTCCATTGTCTAACCATAACCTAAGCTGTGCAGTCACGTCATGATGGCCAAACACAGCTTGTATTTAGGTCCTTACCCTCAATATTGCAAGTAATCTCTATTTCTCTGGGAAGTTTCCTGGAAGGTCTGTCTTTTTCATGGATGCCTATTTAACTTTCATTTTAAAATGTACCTAATTCCGCTGCTCCTTAGCAAAAAAAAAGAGTAATTCTAAATTTTATATACTGATAAAGGAACAGAAAGTCAGATAGGCTGATCAAAAAGACAATCTGTGCCCATATGCCACTGACACCTATGAGAGTTGTTCTCTCTGAGCAGAGATAAACGTTGGACATTAAATTTATGTAAATATCTGTATTATAGACAAGTAACTAACAGGATTTAAAAAAATGCTTAATTGCAGCAAAAATCAGAAAAATAGCTTAAATGAAAGATTTTGCCAGGTTCCTAAATGATTTAAACATTTCTCTGCCTTCTAACCCATCCAATGCTTCCTAGGAAGCCTGTTTTAAAGCAGCAAATTGAATTCTAGGCTAATGGCCTAATCACTTTCTATTTTTCCCTAACAGTACTTTGTTATTTTTGAATTATTAAGTATGCAATATATTGAACAACAAAGACATATACATAGTGCTTTCATGGGATAAGTTCTCCTCAAAAATACTTTTTTAGATGGTGAATCAAGTCCATAACCTTATAGATTTTTTTCTGTTTGAAGATTAATAGGCCATTGCTTATTTTTCAGCTGTAGTTTTAGCCAGTTTCTTTGGCTTAATTTGTCACTTTAAAGGTACATTTTGAAGCCCTCAGGGAAAGGTCCATAGCTTTGGACTATTACAGGTCATGAGGGCTAATTGCTGTGGGTGCACGTTAAAGATATATAACTGTGTAAGTTCCAAACCTGAATTCCCAGACATAAGGTTAGACTCAGTTTATGGCTAGATGATGTAACAGCATGTTTATCTAGACAGGTGTAGGTAGATGTGAGCTTGTGTGAAAAGGGAAAAGAATTAGAAAGTTGCCAAGAGACAGGTGCTAGTCTTTGAGACACAACAGTGTGCCATATGGCTCTCAGACAGGATTTGGCTGGTGCCTCGTCAGATCTGAGTGTGGGCAGATCTTCAATCATACTGCACCTCGTAGACATGTCCTTCACATTTCTGTTATTCTTTACGTGACAAGTCTTTTTTACGTGACAAGTGCATAACCTATGCTAACTATATCCATCCAAACCTTAAACAACTCTTTTTTTGAGAACATATACTTGTACAGTAATTTCTTTTTAATCCACAAGTTTGTACTTTTCTTTTTTTTTTTCATAAAACTTGGTTGAGATGCCAATTTCTGCAAGACCTGATGTTAAATAACGTGTCTTAGTGTTTCAAAATCCAGACATATTTTTCTCTTTTTTTTTGGCAGATTTTAGAGCAGAATACTGCTATTTATTCTATTTGGATATGGAGACTTCAAGGGCAATAGACATTAGTTAATTAACTGCAGTTGTCTTGCTGGGAGTGCTGATATTGAAGTAATGTCCCAGCACAGGTTTAACATACACGAATAAGCCCTGGCAACGACTTCTAACAAACTGACAGAGGGCCAAGGAAATGAGCAGGAAAGAGTACAAAAAGATACAAGGTACTATCCTAATGCTGACAGCAATAATCATCATTACAACTTTATAAACATTAATATCTTACAATAACTATAAAACATTATATCTTTATCTTGTTAATTATTTACAAGAATTCCATCCATGCATACATTTTCTGACTTGCTCAATTTTCTGCTGTACAGAAGATACGTGTACTGTTACCTTCATTCCTCTAACCCATTCAGGAAGTGACTGGGAGGTTGTGAGGCTGAAGTTTTATTTCATGATGGACCTTCCTCTGTGCTTAAAGAAAATAGAAAAGGAAAGTATGTCGGATGACTAAGGATAATTTTCAATTCCTCTCAAAAAGGCATATTGCTTAATATTGTTCTGAAACCTTAATGGAAGTGGAGTAGAAGTAGTTGTGGTTTTTCTTGCTGTAGGATATTTCTTTTTCAGGTGAGTACAATGTCATCCACTGACATGATCCAGAACTGGGAAGGAAAAAAAGCAGCAAAATGTTATCTGCACAGTAGTCATGGAAACTACATATACTTGTAGGTCAATAAGTCTCAGAAAAAAATTCAGAAAATCCATTTTGAAAATGGAATACAGAACAGGGCTGACATGGTAAATTTATGCTATTAAGTTCTTAAAAAGAGAAAAAAAAGAACAGACAATGAACGAAAATTTTTCAGCAACAAGAGACAGTATTTTCATTAACTAAACTAATTCAAGGTATATTGATTCAAACATTTGTCTTCAGCCACAAAAACCTGCAAATAATATACTGAGTTGCCTTGTTCTTCTAGTCACATAACAGTCTTCATCCTGGGGACAAAAAAAAGTTCTATCAAAGAATACATTTTAAAAACTCTTTTTAATGAAAACTATAAAGTTATGGTATCATCAGATTAAACAAAATTCTTAAGCAAAGGGTCTAAATGTATACAATGCATTCTATATTATGAGTAGTACGCAGTCAATGACTAGTGTAAGAGTGAAATTAAAAGCAGATTAAATTTTGACAAAAGACTTTATCGAGCACTTAAATTAGACTTGTTAATAGGCAAACACAATCAATAATAGGTATGAAAAGCAGTACATATTTAATACTCCGTTACTCTATAACTAGAAGGAACGTTGAAACTAGTTGAAACTTGAAATTTCAACTAGGAAATTCTGGTCTTTCTTTTTTTTTTTTTCCCCCTCTCTCTACCTGCACATGTGTCTATATCCACACAAAGGAATGACTGAATCATACTAGTGTCACTGGTGATTCTGTATTTTAAGAGCTTAAAAGGTGCTACCCATAAGATCACGATAAATGGTCCAGTTTTGTTACTTACTTAGTTACTTCCTTTGTTGTCTCGGATATACAAGTCTGGAGTTAAAATAAAGGTGTTAACAGAGCAAAAGAAACTAATAAGAAAAGTGCAGACCTAGTATCACTCTAGTTTAATGATTCATGATGCTGTAATACATTTTAAAATAGTCAAGAAAAGATACCAAACTTATATTGTACAAAAAAAAAACAAACTTCCCCTGAAAGAAGTAGTGACTTTGCATTGTCTGTGCAATTCATAATTGCAAGATGGCATCTGATCATGGGTTTGCCTTTATCAAAGGTTGTGACAGCCGATAAGCTAGATTTAAACTTCTGGAGCACTGAATAAAAGGAACATTTATAGGGAACTTTGAATTAAGTTACTCCGGCTATATGAAGCTATTATTCAAATCTAGAGAATTACTGTTTTCACTTAAAGCCAATTCACTTATGAAGGAAAGCTGACATAGCGATGAATTTGCTTCAGTATACAGACATCAATGTACGCTCTGTGACTGCATCACCAACATCACAAGAAATGCTGTTTCTTTTAATACTTAAAATATTTTTTTAATGTAAAATACTGAAGTAAAAGGCACAAAACAGACCGAGAAATCACATCAATTATAGTTAACCAGATCAGCATAATTTCTTCTATAATGAACCACCTAAAAGGAAGACAAAAACCATGTCACCTCGTATGCTCAGAGATTTCGGTTTTGTGCTGACACCTTGAAATATTTGTCATGTTTCCCAAAAACACAATGCCAGAGTCGCTCCTTGCTGTCAACAAGCTCAATCAAAACTTTGTCATCAAAACCAGCTGTGATCATTCATTTCGAAAGTAAGATCAGCACTAGGGTTGACCTGGAGTAAAGGTTTCTGACAGCACTAACTGCATGTAATTGGTGCTACATCATGAGCTATGAACCCCTTTTTCAGAGTAAGAGTCTGACCAAGCTACTGGATACCTTTAGAGCTCTTGAGCATTTTTCTAAGCATGTTTCAGGAAGCACCCAGCACACTGTGGCACTATGAATCAGATATATCTTTGTGGTGTTGTGTTTCAAAGGAAACCTGAGTGACTTCATCTGGGTGAAGCCAACTTTACTTTGACAGAAAGATAAACGTGCATGTCCTCTCCTTCTGGATTTACTTTATCCTCTGTAGTTTAGTGTTTCAGACAAAGTTCCTGCTTGCCCCTTCACTTTCTCAGTTTTGTGAAATGCATGTTCTGTAAACTCATATGGTTGAACCTATTTGAAATTTTCTCTAGGGATGAATGGAAGTGTAGAAGATAAAGTGTCTTTTAGTTGAAGACATAGCTTAAATATTGGGTACTATAGAGAAAAATAACTTGTGTCATTGACAAGCGGCCAGCATTTCAGAAAAGCAAGGATTTTATGGAATTATTTTATTACCTTTGAACCGTGAGAGCTTTAAAACTCCACTGCATTCCCCCTGGAGCAATTCCTGGCTACTTCTCTATCCCGTACCTTACAACAGAGAACGAGACAGATTCTTCATCAAACTTTAGTTCTGTAAAGGTCTTTTGAAACTCTAACTTTCAAAATAAAGGCAAACTCTTAAGTGGGTCTTATAAATTATGCTTGGTGGCATTTCTCAAATAATGTAGATACAAAATGTATCTCAGGTTCTTTTCATTCATTTTAATGAGTGTAATGAAAAGATAATATACACTGAAATGCACTGCTCATTCTGAGCAAGGAGTAGTATAGAATGAAACAGCTACTGTTGCCCCTTAGGACTGCAATACATTAAGCTTTTGTTATCATTATGTGCTTTACTGTTAAGTGTTATGTGCTGCATTTATGATTTAATTCCTAACTGAGCTGATTCAATGACTTTGAATCTTTCAGATTCTTAAAGAAAAGTTTTCTAAAAGAAGGAATAAGAAACAATCAGATGACTCAATTACCTGAAAACAGTTTTACTACAGGATAAGAAGTTCTTGACTGGTATAAATCAACATAACGTCAAAGTCAATGGAGCATAGCATTTTATATGAGCAGAATACTGGGCCCAATACTCGCATGTTAATTCTCTTGAGTGGGTTGCACATGGAAGTTCTGGTTCATAATGAGGGATTCCAGATGCAGTGATATCACACGTTATAATGCTTTGCTCTTGACTTGTGCTGTTCTCTTTTCACATTGTCTATGAGTTTCACAGGTTCCAGCTTGTGAGTTTTCTGTGAAATTTCACATTTATCTTAACATTTTATCACTCTTTTAAATTAAAACCCCATGACAACAAATTGTAGTCTTTGTATTCCTCAGTGAATCTGTTGGAGACCAAGGAAGCCAGAATTAAACCTCTTATTTTCTCTGTTGTGGCCTACAGAGTAAAGAAGAAAAAGTGTAATCTAGTCAAAATGGGGGATGAGAACTTAATCATTTGTACATATGCCTCTTTTATATTACCAGTTAGTAATGAGAGGCAGAGGGTTTCTGCCATCTTAAGCAGGAGGAAGATAGGAACCTCAGATTTATAGTCCGATCATTATTTCTAATGAAAAGTAAAGTCTATTTCCGGTGTGATAAGTTAGTTATGAACTAGTTGTCAGGCTGTTCATAGTAAGAGCTTGGATCTTGTAAATGTTGACAGTAGCTGCAGTTATTCCACTGGTTTGGATTCACATGCCCATATTTTGCCTCAGAGTGTTAGATCTGAGTGCTGCACCTTGTCCTATTTTTTGGGTGATATTGAAGGTAAAAAAAAAAATAAGAAAGAAAAAAGAAAAAAAAATTGCTAATGTTGCCAGGAAGCACGTATTCTGCAAATATTAAATGCAGTCTTGAGAACTTTTGTGCCAAGCAATATAACATATTCTTAAATTGCAGTGCTCCACAGTGACCCAAAATGTTTTACTGTGCCAGAAATGTGCTGTGTCCCTTTAAGCCAAGACAAGTGGGAGCCGAGGGGATAAAGGACTCTGCAGCAAAATCACAATGGTTGCTTTAATCTCACATTTCATGGAGCTGTCAATAAAGGTTAGTGACATATTTCTACTTTATTTCATGGCATGACCAGTGATGCCATTACATCTCATAGTAACATTTTAAATTAGGATTCTCAAATAAAGCTCTAATCCTTTGAAGCTGACATTTTCCAGATTGCCAGCCAAGCGGATGCTTAGGAGGATGTGTGTGTAGCTCCTGGGCCACTATTTTTTCCCTTTGAACTATATTTTAAGGCTACTGTTGATTTCAGTAAAAGTTCAATAAACTAAATGTCTATGTTATTGAAAGGTTAATTAAAACGTAGCAAACTGTGCTTATGTGTTCATCATAGCATGACTGTTGCTGAAACTGTTCTGTTCACTTAAGTTATAGAAATGATACATCTGCAGTACCTGACTGTTATTGTTAATACAATACAGTATGTGCTTTCGGAAAAAGGTTATTTACTTTTCTACTCTAGATTGGAGTGATCTTCAAACTAAATTAAATACTTTTGTTATTACGGCTCACTTTCTGAATAATTTTAAAAGATTCTAACTTTTCATTTTAATAAATACTATCTATGCTACTGATTTGATTTTGGGTTTTGGGGTGTTTTGTTTACTTGCTGGTTTGTTTACCACTAGTTTTGGGCTTTAAACTTTCAGGTTATATAAAAGTATTTATTATAACCCTCTCTCTCTCTCCCAGCCCCCCTTCACTGCTCCTGCCCTCCAGTAATTAAGAATGTGGTAGTGCTAGCAGTTTTTTCAGGGACTATGTGGTCACTCATTTTAACAAAACATGATCAAAAAGCATAATTATTTATAGAAGAGTGTGACTAATGTTTAAAAGTCATCCCATGGTTAAACAAAGAAAATTAACCATTTATCAGAAAGTTGAAGGATACTGAATTTGTTGCAGATTGTGAGGTGAGCATTAGTAAAGCGAAATGGGTCACTGCTATGAATATGTGATAGATATTCACAGTACAAAGCACAGTACAAATATATTGGAATCATAAAAATGTTACTTGGAAAGGCCCCATGGAAGGTCCGTCTAGTCCAACACATCACTCACAGTGGATATATTGTTGGTACTAGATCAGGTCTGGTAAGAACTTTTATAGATAAGTCTTGAAAGTCTTCAAGGGCAGAAACTTTGCAAGCTCTCTTGTAACCTCTTCCAGTATCATCATACCTCCCTAGCAAAGTCAAGCTTGGTATTCAAAATCAGAGATCACCTGAGCCATGGGGAAACAGTTTGTCAACTCATTTGTCAACACTGTTGTCTTTTAATCCTTCTCCGCTTGTATACAAGCTCTGACTGGAAACCAATACATGCAAGTTCACACCCCCAAAGTAATATGCTGTTCCTGCCTGAGTTAGCCGTACTGTGCATGGTTTTGCCTTGCCTCGCCTCGATATCAAATGCACACATGCAAGATAACGTACATGATTTGGATTCTCTTATGCTTCTTTATGAAAACACTACCAAAGTGTACATTCAACTGGAGCTCAATTCAACTTTCATCCCTGTCTTACAGAGAACAATCCATGTCACAAGTAACACTGTTAACTCTGCAATTAAACCGAGACTGATGATTTCACAGAGACCAGAGGATGCATGCCAGTAGGTATTTCCTTCTCATTAGGTGAATAATCAATAAGTGAAAGATGCTGGTAAGAAAGGCAATGTAGAAACCTGAATTACTATTTTGTCTACTAACTCTCCCGATATGTATCTCTAAGATCTTCCAGAGGAGACATACCTTACACTGAGCAGGTACGAGAATATTTTTAAATTTAGTTTTGATGTTATTACCAGGGGCTAAAAGTTTGAAGGGAAATTCTGCCTTTATTGAAGGATTAAAAAAATCTAAGCTCAGAAGAATCACGATTTCTCTGTCACAGCAAATTCACAGGAAAATGCAGAAATCAGAGGAAATGTGAAAAATGAACACTACAAACAAACATTACAACATATGATATCATTGCATCTGGAAATCTGTATACTGTAAGTATTAGTATTCAGTCTGCAAGGCTTTTGATACAGTGCTTTAGAATAGTATGTGTATAGCAGAAAGCCAAACCATCACCCACAGGTTAAGAAGAGACCACCACCCAAAAGGAAGCTCTGGAGACACTGAGGCATTGCTAAAATTGAGGCTGAGCAGAAAATTGATTGAGAGCAGCCCTGATGAGAAGGACTTGGAGGTGTTGGTGGATGAAAAGCTCAATGTGAGCCGGCAGTGTGCGCTAGCGGCCCAGAAAGCCAACTGTGTCCTGGGCTGCATCAAAACCAGTGTGGCCAGCAGGGCGAGGGAGGGGATTCTTGTCCTCTACTTCACTCTCATGAGACCTCACTGAGAGTATTGCACCCGTCTCTGGGGTCCCCAACAGAAGAACATGGAGAGCTGTTGGATTGAGTCCAAAGGAGGGCCACAAAGATGCTGAGAGCGCTGAAGCATAAGGACAGTCAGAGAGTTGGTCTTGTTCTACCTAGAGAACAGAAAGCTCTGGGGACAGCTTAGAGCAACCTTCCAGTACCTAAAGAGGCCTACAGGAAAGCTGGAGAGGGCAGGTAATGATAGGACAAGGGTAATGGTCTTAAGCTGAAACAGAGGAGATTTAGATTGGACATTAGGAAGAAATCCTTCCCTGGGAGGGTGCTGAGGCTCTGGCTCAGGGTGCCCAGAGAAGCTGTGACTGCCCCTGGCTCCCTGGCAGTGTTCAAGGCCAGATTGGATGGGGCTTTGGGCAACGTGGTCTGGTGGAGGGTGTCCCTGCCCATGGCAGGGGATTGGAACTAGATGGGCTTTAAGTTCCCTTCCAACCCAAACTATTCCACAATTATATAATTCTGTGATTCTATGATTCTTTCTTTTGAATTCAAGTGCTTGCTTCTAGCCTGAAAGTGGCACTAACTTTTGTTCAGGATTCATAACCCAAGACTCTCAAACGCTCTCTAAGGTTTTTCCTTTGCAAGATGGACAGCAGTCACCTCTTATTTTTGAAAGACATTGTTCTTCCCTGTAAAGGCCTTCTTGAGGTGGAATAAACTGATAAAACACTTCAACAGTCCTTTCAACCAGGACCTGGATCTAAGATTTTACCCTTTCACACCAGTGTTTAATCACAAAGCTGCAGGATGGTGCTTGTATTTACTTTCTGCTAGTAAAGTCAAAGCATGCTCTAATGCCTTGGTGAAAAAAGTAAGAGTTTCACAAGAAGGCTTTGAATTTGTTCTTTTTTCAGAATAACTAAGCCTAGAGAGGAGACAAGTTTTGGTGTCACTTTAAGTATGAGCTGAAATAGATGTGCTTTAGTCAATGAAAGCCAGTCTGATAAAGGTGTGTTTGAAGATTCTTGTGGGCATGCCATAACAGATAATAGATTCTTAGATTTGATATTTAATCAGTTATGCTGTTAAAGGTATAGTTGATATGAAATGCTGGTAAAATATATTTATACGCTTTTAACTTAAATACATGCCTTTTTTTTCCATTTCTCATGGTCTGGCCTGAAGAATGAGCAGGTGAACAAACCCACACTAGTATTTACCACAAGACCCTTGGAAAATGTAATTGAATATTATTAAATAGGATCAAATGTGCTATGATAAGTTGCTGAAAGGAAAAAAGAAATGTAGGAATATAGAATAGAATAGAGTAGAATAGAATAGAATAGAATAGAATAGAATAGAATAGAATAGAATAGAATAGAATAGAATAGAATAGAATAGAATCATTAAGGTTGGAAGAGACCTCAAGGATCATCCAGTCCAGCCGTCCCCCCACCACCTATTACCCACTAAGGTATATGGAATATATAAAGAAAATTTTGCCTTTAGGTGTTTAACACAGGAGCTACATCGTGGAAAGAAAATGGCAATATGTGACAATCTTACGAAGTGAATAGCTTTACACATTAGACAACGTATGTGTTGGAAATTATCAATTGTTCCTCCTTGCGTTCTTGTGTGTCTGCTCCAGTGAATAAATCTGGAGCTGACCTGTATTTTTTAACTATATATAACTAATGTTTTTTTAAATATATATATAAGAACTATCCCTTCAGACATCTTGTGATTATTTTCATAAAAACAAAAAACAGCTTCTAACAACTTCATTCTTCAAATAACAACTAAGCAGGTTAGTTCACTTCTAGAACCAAAAATAAAATCACTAAATCCCTTTTAAAGTGTGCAAAATAAGAACACGACTCTGTTTCCTATACAGTAGGTGAATGTGAGATGCCTTTTCATTGTGGTCATTAAGCAGCAGAGTTTTATGAAAAGTACTGTGTTCCTGTAAACCTTTTTTTTTTTTTTTTTAAATCCTGACATATTAATCTCTCAATAATGCAAGTTTAGGATACAATACTACAACCTGTAAAAAAAAGATGAAATTAAAGCACATGTGAAAACTTCTGTGTGAAATCTCACACTATAAAACAGCAGGGATTATTTCAGTTTTGTTGAATGCTCATATAAACCATTTCAGTCATTTATGTGTCTGCCTTTCTGCACAATGTGCCTTTTAAAAACATGTAAGATTTTGGGGTACAGATCTAATGGAATATTGAGATAAGTCTTATTTCCATAAGATATCTAGACAAAGGCATTACTATTTGGATTTTTCTTTTTGCTTTTGATCATATTTTGGGGGCTTCTTAAATTTTGTAGATACTTAACTATTGAACAATTGCTTTCCTTCTGGTTCTCATAAAATTTTAAAATGAGAACACAGTAGGAGCCCAGTGCTGAAGATATGTGTATTGATCTCACACAAGAGAGTATTTATGAGGAGAGGGAGCTCAGGGTTGAATTTAGGGGGAGGGTGTGTGTGTGTGTGTGCAGAATGTGATCCTTTAAAATGAAATTAGATCAAGACTCATGGAAAAATGGCAAGGATAGAAAATACTTAATTGTTTTCCATATTAAATATTGATACTCACCGTTTCTGTGCAGTAAATGTTACACTTGATATAGCAGGGGACTGGAAGACAAGATTATATGGGTTTGTCACTGGATTGTCTGGATGTGCCTAATGGGGAAATCCATTTGATGAATTACTGCATGTCATTCCTAGGATGAATGCCATTCATCTACGTGGGCTTGGCAATCGGAGCAGGCAGTGAACAAGATTGAAGGTGATGGTTGGTGTCCCCAGGTCAAATCCAGAGTCTGAAGAACAGTGTCAGAACATGTTAGGAAAATAAGGAAAATTTACTCACCTATATAGAGGATTGGTGTAAAGTGCTTTTAAAGATACAGGAAAGCAACGGGGAAAGTAACACAGGAAAGAGAGTGAATGTCACGGTTCCGTAAATGCAAAAGTTCTGTCATATGGGAGGACTTTGAGAAAAACCTAGGAGTAATTAAAGAGCATGAAATGTAATAGAATGCACAGATTGACAATGTAGAGGGCTGCACATTCTGCAGTCTACCGTAGTTGTTTGAGGGCTGTATGTGCTGTCACACATCTGCAGGTAAACATCTGCAGGATTGCAGCCAAATCCAAGATGTGTCATTATTCACGCGAAGCTTGAAGCGCTCAGCTCCACGTCCCTTATCCTCAATCTTCTACATTGTTTGGTCTGGCTTTGGGATATCAGGAGAGATTTCCTGTCGCAAAATATTTTGCTATGTTAGTCTTTGTGAGCTGCCCATGTACTTTTCTGTCTCCTAGCGATATAGAAGACTTTAAATGGTTTCCTACAGCAGTGTTTCAACTTAGTATGTCTTGAAACTTTTCTGGTGGCTTCAGCAGTTTTCTAACATATATTTAATTAGGTACAGAATTTTTAAAAATGCCTCAATCTATTTTACACTGGAAATTTTGCTGTCCTTCAAGTCGAAAAGCAGTTTAAAACCAAAGGTGGATATTAAGAAGGAAAGTTTTGCTCGAGTAGAGTTGGCAATCATACAATGTACTCCTCCATTCACAAAAATACTTCCAGACTCACCCTTTTGGTTCACACTTTCTCATTAAATATTTTATATAGCCACAAAATATTTGCAACCCTTTTGTCTTTAAATTTCCCTGATTTTCTGTAATTACTAAGACTTAATAAAACACATAAGCAACTTCTGACTCGATCACACTTGAACATTTCTGGCTAAGAATCCAGAGCCTGATCATTCAGCCTTGTTAATAAAAAGGCAAGTCAAGGCAAGATCTGTATTAAGGTCAGAAATTGCTTGGTTGAGGTGTGTATTACACAAAGGACAACAAAGGCTTTAAAGAAAGTAAACAACGTTTTGTATGAAGCAATACAAAATAGTTGTCTCCTTTGTGCTAATAAAACATGAGGTGTAAATAAAATGCAAAACAATGGCATTTTTATGTACTTGAGGATTTGTACACACAGCATACACTGCAGTAAATACTTTGCAGAAAAAAAAATGCAGAAAGTTCTGAGAATTTTCACTTTTATGTAATGTATAGTAGTTGCTTTTTAGAAACGTGATATCTCAGATTTTTAAAATGGCTTTTTTTAAAAACCCAAAGACAGCTGCAGATAAAATATGATCAATTTTTTGCGAAACCAAAGTGACCTTTAGGGCAGAGAAACATACAACTTGGATACACAAAGATTTTTGTGAACTAGTAGTTTACATCAGCAAACGATGAAAACAAAAGTGTATGAGAGAAATGCAGTCTCCATGTATGATATGTGAAACTGATTGTTAAATATAAAGTGAAATTTTACAAAACTTCTCTGGTGTAATTCTATCCAGAAATTATACAACTGAAATATCAATTAACCTCCATGTCTCTGACAAAACAAAGTTAAGTTAAAAATAATTTCATGAAACAGTATAAAAACTGTAGCTAAGCCATTATTTGATGGATTCATATTTATGTGGTTTGTTGCACTCTGATCCTGTTATCTGATAACTTGGAAGTATTGCATTTAGGTTCACTAATTTAGTTTGTTTACTGTTTTCTGTTTTAAGTAAATTTGTCTGTACTGTCAAAGAAAAGACTGTATATTTACTGCATCAGGATGTGAAATATTGGTTTGGATGGTCAATTTTTGTTTTACAAATAATAATTCTTTTCTGTAAGAAATCTAAATAAAAATATAATGATTAACTGATGCATCATTATGTGACACCACAATAGTGTATTTTTCATAAATCAACATAAACCTCAGACTTTTTCTTTTCTTTGTGTCTTTAATATGTCAACAATAGCCCAGCTTCTGCTCTTGGAAAGTAATTTTTTTCAGAAATTATGCTTAAGGTGAATTTGTTTTACTAGAGCTAAACCATCAGTCATACTGCCTTTTCTCATGTGCTTAGCTAGATGGTGCTAAATATTTTTTATCTGTAAGGCTTTTTCAGTTGCTGGTCTTTCCACCTGACATGACATCTATGTATTAAAATTTAAATTGTTTCCCATTTGCTTTATTCTTTGCATTGCAGCAACAAGCTTGTTTGTCTTGTAGTGTCTAAATATAGATCAGAATTAATGTTTCCACAGCTGTGATTTGTTTAAGACACATATTGCTGAATTTGGAAGTTCGTCTTGTCTAAAGGATACGAACCACACTCATGTTCTCCAGGTGACCTACCTAAATGACTTGCATGGCTGTTCCGCAGTGGGCATTTCTCCCTTTCTCCTTTGAGAATTTTTTAGGCCAATGGATTCCAGAGGGTTTTCAATTGGCATAAAAGAGTTGAAATTAGAACATTAGTCACATATAGAAATATAATTGAGCTTGTCAATGTGTTCTGTTCCAAGCAATGAGTGCAGAAAAAAGTGCACCGAGCAGAAGTAGAGAAAAAAAATGAGAGTTCAAAGAGAGAGAATTTGAATAATGAAAGGTGGTAGTACAGAAGTGTACTTATTGGCTTAGCAAAGTAGTTGCTGAAAAAAGGTGTTTGGGCACAGAAAATTCTGAGATCTCGATGCACAGGAAAAAGATGCATATCTTCAAAAGGCAAGGCTCTGTGCTTACACATTGTGAAAGGAAATGAAAGAAGAGTTCAGTGATGATGACTCTCAGTAGAGAAAATTTGTTTTGAAATGCTTTTAAAATCCTTAGATTAATTCTTTTCATGCTCTTGCATTTGCAGAAACATGGATAGGGAGAATTTAGAACTGCTGGATATAAATTAGACATACTGGAGCTATGTTGAATTTCAGACACACCCCATCACCCAGAAAAATTATAATGGGTGCTTGTGATTAAAGGAAATCACAAGGAGCTTTTGCTCGTTTAGAATATTAGGATTGGCTATGGTTGCTAATGAAGTGCAAAATGAAATTCTAGTAATTATGTAAATAAGGGCACAAGTAAATCTAGAGATCTTGCTGGACTTCCAGGGAAAAGATAATCAATTTTGAAACTATAAATGGATTGTTCCTGTGTTGATTCTGGCTGAGCTGGAGTTAATTTTCCCCACAGCAGCCCCCACAGTGCTGTGCTGTGGATCGGTAGCCAGCAAGGTGTTGGTAACACACCGGTGTTTTGGCTGCTGCTGGGCAGCAGTGACACAGCACCACGGCTGTCTCTCCAACATTTCCCTGTCACCAGTAGGCTGTGGGTGGGCAAGATCTTGGGAGGGGGTATCCAGGACAGCTGACCTACACTGACCAAAAGTATATTCCATACTATTTGACATCTGCTTAGCAAGAAAAGCTAAGAGAAAGGAGGAGGAAGGGGGGATATTTGTTATTTACAACGTTGGTCTTCTGGAGAAACCACTATGCAGTTCCCTTGCGGTGTACTTCCCCTGCTTCCTGGGAAGTGGCTGGATATCTTCTGCTGATGGAAGTAGAAAATAAATCTTTTGGGTTTCCTTTGCTTCCATGCACTGCCTTTGCTTTTCCTTTATTAAACTGCCTTTATCTTGATCCATGAGGTTTTTTTCCTATCTTATTTTCCCTCACCTCCTGCAGAGGAAGGGACAGCTGCTTGGTGGACACCTGGTGTTCAGCCAAGTCAACCTACCACAGTTCCATAAAATGTGTTTATTTTTTCTGTGCTGAGGTGTTTCTTGGCTTGATATGGTTTCAAAAATACAAAATAAAAAAATAAAAAAAAAAAAATCCAAACAACTGACTGAGCTTGCTGGACATGATAAACTAACAGGCAACTGAGCTTATGGATATGTCATTAGTTTGCTGGATCATTCACAGAATCACAGAATCACAGAATCACAAGGGTTGGAAGGGACCTCGAAAGATCATCTAGTCCATCCCCCCCACCAAGGAAGGGCCACCTAGAGCACATCACTCAGGACCACGTCCAGTCGGGTTTTGAATGTCTCCAGAGAAGGAGACTCCACAACCTCTCTGGGCAGCCTGTGCCAGTGCTCTGTCACCCTCACAGTGAAAAAGTTTTTCCTTACATTAACTCGGAACCTCCTATGCTCCAGCTTGAACCCATTGGCCCTTGTCCTATCGCTTAGTGAGGCTGACAAGAGCCTGGCTCCATCCTCCTGACACTCACTCTTAACATATTTATAAACATTGATGAGGTCACCCCTCAGCCTCCTCTTCTCCAAGCTAAAGAGACCCAGCTCCTTCAGCCTTTCCTCATAAGGGAGATGTTCCACTCCCTTGATCATCTT
>VWZZ01003358.1:67606-86289 GCA_013399095.1 Psophia crepitans | reverse complement strand
TAGGTCCCGCTGAATGGTAGCACATCCCTCTGGTGTGTCAGCCACTCCTCCCGGTTTAGTGTCATCAGCAAACTTGCTGAGGGTACACTCCGTTCCCTCATCAAGGTCGCTGATGAAGATATTGAAAAGTACCGGACCCAGCACCGACCCCTGAGGGACTCCACTAGTCACAGGCCTCCAACTAGATTCGGCCCCATTGACCACAACCCTCTGACATCTGCCCTCCAGCCAGCGCACAATCCACCTCACTACCTGATCATCCAGGCCACACCTTCTCAGCTTGCCCACAAGGATACCATGGGAGACGGTGTCAAATGCCTTGCTGAGGTCAAGATAGACCACATCTACTGCCCTTCCATCATCCATCCACCTGGTTACATCCTCATAGAAGGCCATCAGGTTGGTCAAGCATGACTTTCCCTTGGTAAAACCATGCTGACTGTTCATTAATATAGTCTGATACCTTCTTCATCACTGAAGATAGGGAAAATTATCTCTTCATGATGAGTAATTAGAAATTTACTGTAGATGAGAGAGAACAACCAGTGATTTCAGTAAGACAAAGTCTCTACATTTACTCCAGTAATCTTGATGGAGAACAGCTGGGTTTGTTTGGTAATACCTGACCTTTTGTGCAAAATAAGAAATGTTTAATATTTCTTTTTCGTGAAACTGGCAGACATATACTTCCAGAAGTAGAAAACCTTAAAAAATATTTTAAAATGTGTACATATTTTGGGTGATATTATTAGCATGATCCTTCAATGTTTACTACCATTTGCATTTCAATAGATTGCAAATACCTTTAACAAAGGGAAAGGTTCTGAGGGACTAGAGAGAAAAGGCTATACTTTAGACATTTAGACATCCAGCTTAAATATTAACAGGCAGTGATACTAGGTTGAAAAGAGTCTGCTGAAGGAAACTATAGGGTTATCTTAAATTTCCTAAGCAAATAAATTTAAAATTAATAAATAAGATTAATTTCTTTTGTTGTTTTAAATCCATAAAACTGTTTTTGTGTTGCTTTCATATGTATTTTTATACTAATTAAATAAAATGCAAAGAATAAAAATATTCGGTTCCAACTAGATATGTTTTGTTTTATTGCAAATTGTTTTGGATGGAGAACAATAAAATAAAATTTTTGCACTCATTATTCAGTGCGTCCCATAGGCTTTTCCATATTCATTAAACTGTAGCAATAATAGACCAGCTAAACCCCTAATTTTCAAGTTGACAGTCTTATTTGGCATGTTGAAACCTCAGATTTGACCACTTGAATCATAGCAAATAGTAGGAAATACTTGGTTTGTGTTGCTAATTTAAAAAAAAAAAACCACCACAAAAAATCTACCTAATTTTCACAGTAAATCTGAAGTGCTCTCTGAAAGTTGTATGTTACCTCCTGTTTGTTCTGTTTGTTTCTTTCTGTCTGTGTATACAATGACAAAGATGGCTAGTGCATTAAAATGGCAACAAAAGTTCCACTGTCATTACTTTTGTCTAACCTTGAGCAATTTTTCTTGCAATCCACACATCTGCAAAATTAAAGAGCTTATGTTGCCAACAGTTTTTCTGTATGCTTGCATGTAAAGACCAATCCAACTCTTCCCAGGAATATGATGGTTGACTTCTCTTGGTATTCCTGATCTAAAACATGATAGTGGAATGTTAGTATCTCTTTTAATGAAGTTTGCAAAATAATGAAGAGAGAAAATTATTATTATATTGCTCTCTCCAAAGTTCTGGATCTACCTTCTGAATATCAAAAAGAGGTAAGAGGGGAGAATAGTACGAGTTTCATGGCAGAATTTGGAGGTAAATTTTGAGTCTTCTCCTTCTAACTCCACATAAAATATTGTTTACAACCAACTGCAGTAATTTCAGAGTCATTAACAACAGGTTCATACACTTTCTCATGGTGACTACTCAGAGCATATGAAATCTATATACTAACTTCAACCATCTGTTCAGGTAATGAAAAGCTAATAGGAGCCTGCAAACTACTCACATGTAGAAATGTGCTTGTTTCTGGAAGAAAACAAGAAAAACATATTTCAAATACTTAAAAGATACTCTTTTAAAAAAGTAAACCCTTTTTCAAATCTCTGTCTTCTAATGGAAATTAGATCTCTACCCTCTCTTACTGCCCTTACTTACTCTTTTGTAGCCTTCTTAAAATTGTAGCTGCACACATATATTGGACTTACCTTTTCAAAGGCCTTTAAAAATGTGGCTGCACTTTGGTTTACTTTAAAAATTCCTAGTATTACCACATCTTATGTAATGTCATTAATGAGCATGGCTCCTTAATTAGAACCTTGGTTCTGCACTGGTATAATCCTAAACAAGGACTTGATGACCAGTTATAGATATTCTGTTTATTTCCTGAATCATTTCAATAATTACCTTGTATCTCCCTTAAATTCCTAATTTGTTTTCCATAAATTATTCTGTTCCTAGTGACTGTGTGCCCTGGTTTTGTCTGGGATAAAGTTAATTTTCTTTCTATTAGCTGTTGTAGCTCTGTGTTTTGGGTTTGGGATGTGAATACTGTTGATAACACACTGATGTTTTCAGTTGTTGCCAGGTAGTTGCAGTGCCTACACCAAGTCCAGGACTTTTCAGCTTCTCCTGCTTTGCCAGGTGCCCAAGAAGCTGGGAGAGCACAGCCGGGAGAGCTGACCCAGGCTGGCCAAAGGGACATTCCCTACCATATAACTTCATGCTCCAGATGTAACTGGGGAAGCTAGCTGGGAGGTGGGATTGCTACTTCGAAACAGACCGGGCATCAGGACTTTTTTTCTTCAGGTGGTGAGCAATTGCGTTTCTGCATCACTTATTTTTATTACTGCTATTATTATTCTCTTCCTTTGTTTTGCTATTAAACTGTCTTTATCTCAAGTTTTTTTTTCATGCTTCTCCCCATCCCCTCAGGGCACGGGGGTGAGCAAGCAGCTGTGTGGTGCTTAGGTACTAGCTGGGGTTAAACCATGACATGGTGCAAACATGTCAGACAACTGTAACAGTGATAAATGGTGCTGATGCCTTAGGGGGATACATAAGTAAATTAGCTGGTAAAGCTAAAATGTTCAGTTTCAATTTTTAACACTGTTTTGTAGTATTGGATTTTCATTCACCACAGAATTGGCTTTGGTTACTTTGTGATTTAATTATTCTTCACAGGGCAGTGAAGATTCAGAGATGTATAAGGAAGCCAAACGTAGTTTTACATCTGAAGCTAAGTAAGAACATGATAACTAAAGAGAAATTAGGGAGCTCTGAACTATAGAAAGCAGTTTAAAAGCTTTTAAATATGCATTCCTTAGAAACAACATTTTGCCCTGAGGACTCAAGTACTTCTATATTTTAAGATGAGCAGCTCCTTAAGCCATAATGATCCTTCCTAGTCTATATCATCTCTTTTAGAAGTCAATATCAGACGTGCAGGGGAGAATGGAAGAAGATATACTTGAAACAGTTCTTATCATCTAATGAACTGCTGAAACAGAAGTGCTGTCTTTATGTTAATAAGACTTTCCAGACTTTCCACATGTGATTTTTTTTTAATCCATGGTCTCCAAGTTTACAAGAAGATTATTCTTCCTGGAGATAAGACGGGAAAAATCTGTGCATATGCTGTTTCACAAGTAAGAAGAAAATATTCTCACAGGTAACATGTTTCTTAAGTTGTTTAACTGTTTATTCCTCCATTAATTTTAAAGATGATTTTATGGTACTGCTGGCATCTTGAATTTACTTACTTTCAAGGTAGAATACAGAGGAAGCTTTCAAAGATACATGAAAAATACTTTTTTTTTTTTCACCTGCATGCGATACCACAGATACATCTAATGTCCAGTAGCTTGCTTTCCAAATTTCAGATGCTGCCTGCATTTGTTCTGTGAGTCTGAGATGACCTTTCTCTTCCAGCCTGCCAGTGATGGCTATCTCCTCAATCCTCCTAAAAGCCCTACTTTCCCGCAATAAATAAAGTATGTTTTGCCCTTTAGTTATATATCCTTATCTGAACACGAGGAAATACACAGTTCAATCATGCACATCTATAATGTCTTGCCTGACACTGCTATCTTACTAAATACTGAAATAACTCTCTTGAAATAGAACAGGTTAGAAATTTCCACATTTCAGTTTAATTTTACATATTAACTTACAGGCTATGTGGCTTATTTGTTGAAAATGGTCAACTGTTTTTTTTTTTCTTTTACAGTTTTGTTTAGAAGTGAAAATATATCCAGATAGATTCACATAACAAATAAGAATGCAATTCAGGTCTATTTACCACAAAAGATATGGATTTCTTTTGATCTAAATGCCTTGGAGAAATTTCTTAGCTAAGATAGTTTAACAAAAATTCAACACTTTTCATCATCACATTTGACCTAATGGAATTAGAATTTTCTGTGGGGAAAGGAAAAGCTTTGATTCAAACCGCTCATATATAAGTTGATCATTTCCATTTTGAACTCACAATTTAAATTGAAGTAATTAAATGTTTTAATTTCATTGAAAGTTTTTGGATTTTTTACTGTTAGTTTTTATTGTTGAGTAATATTTACCCTGAATTAGTATTATATAATAATTAACATATTAAATTTTTATTGGAGAGAAATTTAATCTTTTATAGTCAACTGTATTTGTTCCTTCATTAAAAGGAAAACGATCGCTTGTGAGAAATTTCATTTCATGTAAGTCGGATGGACGAAAGTCTTCAGTTGACAAAAAAAACCCCACACTGAGGAAAAAAAAATACTGCTAATTACAGGTTCAGTTTAAATAAATCCTTAATTATTTTTGTATCAAATAAAAATTACAACATTATGAAGGAGTCAAAACTCATTAGCCAACAGCTGCTTAGCTGAAGTAACTCATCAGAGGTACCTCTGGCCTTGGAAGTATCCTGTGCTTAATTGTCTTAGAACCCTTAGGCAACAGCCAAGCCCTGTGAGCAAACAGCTGCAATATATGCTGTTCCAGGAAAGATTTCAGAAATCTTTTTTTTTAATCTCCCTGGTCGCATGAATTTTTGAACAGAAAAAACCCCCATGAAATATCAGTCTATTTGTACTCTTATGATTTAAATGTATCTTGTAAAGCAGGCATAACTGTAAAGAAAATTTCACTGGGTTATCTTGAACAAGAAGAAATCTATGAGTAGCATAAGTGGAAAATAATCAGTGAAGGAGATAATAGAAATTTTAAGGACTAGCAGGGGTAACTTTTTAAATCTTATTTGTCGTTTTTTTTACGGTGCTGCTAAGAAAGGGAAACTTGAGATAGATACCATGAAAATAAACACATACATATGTAGAAGGGAATATTAAGCATGTCAGTGTAATGCATGGAAAGTGAAATGAGCTGTCAAAAGTCTGACCATCAGGGCCAATAAAGGCAAGAGGCAAATTATTTCTAAAAATGCTTTTTGATTCCAGTCACTTATCAGGGTTAAGGTCAACTGTTTTCCAGATTTTGTAGTCCCTTGAAATGGGGAACATCTCCATGATAAGTCTTTAAGTCTCAGACATTCAGCATCTTAGTGTTATCATAAATACAGTAAAGCACTTTTGTGAGCGGAAACATGGGATTGCTTTATCTGAGACAACAATATTGAACCCTGCTTAGGAAGCCTGCTAAAACTGTGATAGCTTTGACTACCGTTTTTATGAGTAGAAGCAGCAGGTTTGTATTAGAAGCTCCTCTGGATTTCACATTGTGTTTTACCTTTCTTGTGCCCTGCACATGAGGTTATGTGATGACTCCTTGGCGGGCATAAAATCCCATCTCTTTGACTTAGCAAAACATCAGCAGAGTTCTTACTTGTTTCTGTTTAGTTTGCTTGTATGTCTCACTGAGTTCTCTTGACTTTAGTCAAGTTTTGAGCTCTCTTGTTTAAGTGCAGATGTCGTTTACCTAACCACAGGTATATAGTGCCACTTAAGGTGTTGTAGGACATCCTACTGAACCTCCAGCTGCCCCTCAGAAGAAGTGCAGCTCTTTGAGGCATCCTGCGTCACAACCACCAGTTGTCTTGTGGCAGGTGGTACCATCATCTTGGTAAACTATAGCAATTCAAATGGATCAAGGTGACTATATGTTCGCAGTCCCTAGGTCCTGGCATAGGGCTGTAAGAAAGTGTTTCTCTCCAACTGATGTCTAGAAGTCTCCTGTGTTTGTTTATTTTGTGGACAAAGTTTTCATTAAAATATAAATACCAAGAAGCAAGAACGTATTAGGTTTTTGTTCACCAAAAAACTTGAGAGGAAAAAAAAAAATGTGTGTGTGGTTTGATATATGTATTAAAACAAAACATCAGTGATTTTTGCAGTTATATCTCAGTACATTCTGCTTTTTACTCTCAAAGGTTGAAAAAAAATCATATTATTGAATCCAGCGTCCCAGAAAAAATGAACTTCTTTTTCAAGAACATCAAGCAACAGGTCAGCCATTTCATTTTTGCAATAAGCTGTAGAAACTTGGGAAGGAGGGAACGAGACAAACTAATTTTTTCAAGTTTACAATCTTAGAAGCATCTTCCAAATAATTCGATATTCACCAAAGCTAGCCAAGGAATCCTTAGAATAAACAGAAATTCTGGTTCTCGTAAATAATCACTTGCTTTTTATTTTAAAAGACATGGAATGCCTATTTATCAGTCAAATCACTGCTTTTTACTCATCGTCACTTTCTGAACATTCTAATTGCAAATCTCACATACATTTCTGCCTCAGGCCACAGAGTTACCTGGGCTTTCCTCAACCTTGTCTTATTAAAGCAATTCATGGACTTGATATCTCAGAAAAGTTTGGCAAGTTTGAACAAAATTAATGTTCGGTCAGTGCCATACCAAACTAGAGTGATATATATATCAACAAATGAGAGACACAAAATGTTTTTCTGAAGATAACAATTCTCTATTCTTTCTGCTTCAGCAGCACAACAAAAGATTAAAAATATTTTTAAAATATTTTTTGTTTTGTTTTGTATTGTTTTGTTTTGTTTTAAAGGTAGAACAACCATGTAGGACAAAAACAAGCAAGCAAGGGTCAGTGATATGGATTTTTTTTTTTTTTTTTTTTTTTTTTTAAAGCAGAGACAACTTGTTGTTTCTGCTGGGTTTCTTCCCAGATTTCATTTCCATGTCATAAAATAGTCTCATGTTTAGTTCAGAAAGCTGACAGGTAGGGAAAAAAAAAACCAAGGCTGCCTAAAAAAATGAAAAAAAATAAATTGAAATGCCTTATATTGAATTGTTATTATTTCAGTATTTTTGTTATATAATATTATTTTCCAACATTCTAAAATTAATAATAGGTAGAGAGAAAGACTAAATAAATGTTCACAATAATACAGAACAATTATTTGATGTTTGTCATTTGGGTAATTTGCCTTGTAGTGGTTTTATTTTCTCACAGAAACAATGTTGATCAATTAACTTGATAATATAAAATTTTTTTAAAAGGTACTATACTATAATAGAAATTAGCATAATGCATTGTTTATACTTTAAATATACTCATTTTTCTTCTGAAAGTATCAAATTAAAATGCAAATTATGGTTGATCTTGTTGATCTCTTTCAAATTATATGTTTTCATTATATCTTTTGGAACAGCTGGAATTGATATCAAGCTCATTGTATTTTGTGTGTATTGTACTATTTGAGTTCTCTGTGCCTGGTCTTTCTCTGTCTTCACTATAGACTCCATGAATATTTCTCACATACAGATTTCTCAACACTATTTATAACTTGCTTTTCAAATTTCAGTGGCATTATTCGCTTCCAAAAAGTATGTGAAGTTTCATTGTCATTTCCAGGCCTAGAAGAGCTTTTAGCAAAAAAAGTCAGATGTCAAATTAGTTTCTTCCATAGATGGTAGAGTTAAGTGTGTATTTCTAATTCCATCACAAAGACATCTTAAGGTAGTGCCTTTCCAAGTGGTTGATCTGAGTTGTTACTGAAACTCTAACTTTCATTAATTGTTGCCCATATTTTATTTTTTTTATGATGCCATTGACATCACTAAGAACTTTTATTGGAGAATAACATCCTTAATATCTAAGTAAATCTGTTATTAGAAAATAATGAGTTCAAATGTGTCACGCAGTTTTCAGGGAGCTTGTGAGATTGTACATCAAAGATGTCAAAGACAGCAAAAATACCCCCAAATACATAACAGCAAAGTCTAAGCATGGAACGAAAGAATAATTTGGATTGGAAGGGTATGGACATCCTGTAGCTCAACCTCTTCTCAAAGCAGGTCCAGGTAAAGCAGATTTCCTGGAGTCTCATCCTGTTGAGTTTTGAGTATCTTCAAGCATAGATTTGAGATTCTCTCTGCACAAAATATTCAAATCCTGGCATCCCCCATAATGAAGAAGTTTTTCCTAGTAAAGAACTGCTTTCAATGTCTGTTTCCCTGCAAGTGCTATTATCAATGAAAATGACCTACAAGACAGAAACATGTCTGGTTCAGGTAAGAAGAAGGGATACAGTCTTTTTTCTCTTTTTATTTTTTTGGACCCCAATGCCAAAAATTATTTAAGAGATTAAAGCAGGTTGACTTAAAAATGTGTTTTACTTATGAAGTAATGCAATTAATTTCCAGAATTGGAAAAGCTCAGAGACTAGTGGTCTTCACTGTCAGGGAACAAGAATTTTTATTTTGTGATATTGGAGAGGAAGTTTATTCATATGAAGTATATTATTAAAGAGTGTATCCAAGTCGCAGTGATCAAGATAGTAATAGATTATATCAGAGCTATTGCAAATTCTAAACAAATTTATTTCGGCAATTTTCACAAATCCTAGAAATGGAGAAGATTAATGCATAGTACTGTGTCTAGTGCTCAATCCTTGTAATAATTTTGGGGCCAGATTCTCTTTATTTATATGCATGACTTTTTGTATAAAGCTTATACCACTATAGTTAATCATAATCACCTGCGCTTTTAATCAACAGTGACAACATGTACAGTATAACTTGTACTATTTTGTGGTTAGGTTAATTAATCTTTGTGGCTTTCATGAAACAGGAAAAAAGATTCAAACTTAAAATATTTTTACAACTCATTTTTACAAAGAATTACGTTGTAATTCTATTTTTTATGCAGTGATTTTGAACAGTGCACCATGGCTGTGTTAGCAGGGAGTACATTTGAATTTGCAGAATCTATAGGCACAGCATGTATTCACTTTAAAAATGAGTCAAAACATTTTACATTAATATTCATAAAAAATATTCAGAAGTCCTTTTTCCTGACTTTAAATTTACTAATGGAAAATCATACTTTTCAATATTAGCAGAATAAGCAGGGCCAGAGGGCAGTCACAGAATTTTGTGTGATAAGAAGTAATAAAAATAAGTCTATGAAAACTACAAAAGGGAATCATTATTTAAATATTCTTTATGTATCCAATATAATATCCAATGAGAGAACCACTCCATTTTTTTATGCAGATACCAAGTTTTCTTGGTCTCCACTACATTTTACTGATATATAATGTTGACTCTTCCTAAAAGGTATATAGTCAACACCAGGAATTTTCGTCAGTGAGATGGATTTGTTAACATATTAATATTTTAGAAATACACTGATGTGAATACAATTGCTTCTTTTTATTTTCTACCTTGATTTAAAATATAGAAGTTTTTAGAATTTGAATTTGTGTTAGTTAATTTTTTTTTAAACTTTCAAACTATTTAACAGAAACACAATATTTTAGAAGCAGCTTATTACTTGAAGTTCAGTTATAGCCCCACTCTGTAAGGAGATTCCCTCTACTTTTCACCTCATTCTTTTTCCCTTGTGGTTTTGGCACATACACTGTCTGGCAGGATTGATTTCTCCTATTCCAGTAGTAGACTGTAAAAGACCTGAAATGCTACAGACAGAGGATGATTGTGTGTTAAGTAAAACACTTTGCTGTCATGAGGTATGGTTACTAAATCAGAACTTCACTCAATGGGTAAACAAACTGTCCCTCTGGACATTTGTTTTATAACTTTGCTGGGTGCTGCTTTGTGAAAACTACCCCTGATTAAACCAGAAGATGAGAGGCCATTTGGAGCATCAACAAATGTTACGACTTGGCTGTAAAAAGCAACCAGAGAGAGTAACAGGAATAGAGATTGTAGCCAAGACAGAAAGGTTTGAAACTTATAAATGGGAAGCTATATACAGAAGGTAAAGTAAACAGCATTTTTATACATTAAACTGGAGAACTGACTATTTTATTAAAGAAGGGCTGTTTTAAAACTTGTCTTTTTAATGTTATCCTCAAACTACATTTTTGTGTTCAAGTTCTATGGATGTAATAAAAAAGAACTAATAAAAGAAAAATGTTCATGAGACAATCCTTTGTTTCAACAGTTGCTCAAAACTTAAGGGATGAAATATCCTAATTCCAATATGTATCTTTTGTGTGGTTTCAGAAAAACAGCTTGTGTTTTACTTTAAATAGTTAAGTATATATTTGTTTAAAATTGATACTTTCAGTTTTATCATAATCTGGTTTTCCTCTGCAGTTTTTTTGTTTGTTCAGAGGAAGGCAAGAATTAAACCCATTTAAAGCTCTTAAAGCAAAATACAAACACGAAAACTTACATATAAAAATGTTTTGCTTAATTGTTTCTCTCTCCCACATTGACTGTCTGGGATTTCTGATAAAAAATAGTTTTTGCATTGCTGAAAATGAATATGCATTAATTTTTTTTATTGGCTTATTTATATACTGGGCTCACAGAGAAAAATATGTCATCCTTTTGCCCATGGATTTTTTTAACTTATCCATATGAAAATTAGAGTTGTCTGAATACTTTTAATATGATTAGTATGAAGATTTTTATTTATCTTGAGAATCATCATGAAAGTTAAAATGCTATCAAAATCTCACAATTACTAGAAGGTTAACAGTCCACATACTGCAATCGCAGGCAATTATCCTCTGATATTAAGAAAATTATTTTTTTACCAAATTGCTTGACTTAGTAGCAGTCATTTAAGAAGTTTTCCCTGATGTCGTATGATACAGGCATAGATCATACGCTGTTTGATGAAAAGCTCAACGTGAGCCGGTAGTGTGTGCTGGCAGCCCAGAAAACCACCCATGTCCTGGGTTGCATCAAAACCAGTGTGGCCAGCTGGGCAAGGGAGGGGATTCTGCCCCTCTGCTCTGCTTGTGTAAGACCCCACCTGGAGTACTGTGTCCAGTTCAGGTGTCCCCAGTACAGGAAAGACATGGAGCTGCTGGAGCAAGCCCAGAGGAGGCCACAAAGTTGATCAAAGGGCTAGAGCACCTCTGCTACAAGGACAGGCTGAGGGAGTTGGGGTTGTTCAGCCTGGAGGAGAGAGGCTGTGGGAGTGGTGAAGTACTGGAACAGGTTGTCCAGAGAAGCTGTGGAGGCCACATCCCTGGAAATGTTCAAGGCCAGGTTGGATGGGGCTTTGGGCAATCTGGTCTGCTGGCGGGTGTCCCTGCCCATGGCAGGGGACTTTGACACTAGATGGTCTTCAAGGTCCCTTCCAACCCAAACCATTCTGTGATTTTATGATTCTATGATTGTGTTCGAGGCTGATTTAAGCAATTGTTTCCAGTTACCATATTTATGAATCATTTTATTAAAGATCAACTGAAGGTATTGGGCTGGCAATTAACAAGCTAAAAACAAATGCTGATGAGAAAAGAAAAATGGAAAAAATAAGCAAGCATTTCATTGGGAAAGGAGAAAGATACTCCCCATATCAGCTCTCTACTCATATACTCAGATGAGTTGAAGTTGTAGTGCAGCTTTTGTCACAGTTTCTCGGAGCGCTGTATGTAGAATAGTAGTTGGATAGTGGCAGATCTTTTAGTAGTCTTGCCATCAAACATTAGGCCATAGAACAGTCTCTTAGCAACTGTTCAATCGCCTTGTATCTGATTTACTAGCCTGGATATGTGACCCATTCAAAACCTTGTCCAGAATGTTTTTATCCAGGTAAGACTCTCCTTTGGATTTCAGAACAACTCATTTATTTTTTTCCTTTTAAAAAAATTCTAAATGTGTTCCAGTTTCAGTGTGTGTGAAAAGCCATTCCTTCTGAATATTTGTAAGGATTATTCATTCTTATCTTAAGTTTCTCCATGATTTCTAGCTTTCTTTACTCCTTTAAATTCTTTTTCTGATAACTAACAATATCAGAAATATCCTTTCCTCCACAATGGATTTGTGCATGCACAGAATTTTCCGTTTTTCTATTAAGTTTTTTTTCAGTCTCCCAACTTACTCTTGACTACCGTTTTGCTCTCAGTATCTCCACATCATCTATTTTCACTAAATATTAGTTCAATTTGGAGTGGTATAGCAATATGTTTTGTATGCTTATTCTAGTAGCAACCTTGGTCTGCAAAAATATTTCTTTTCTCTGCCTTTTGTCTAGCATCCTCATCTTAACTGATGCTGAAACAAACATCCAAATGACACAACTGAATGTTATTAAGTTCTGATTGACTTTAATTGCATGTGATTCATTTAATATGAAGTCCTTTTATAACTTCATCATATTATGAGCAAGAAACATCACTTTTTCTCTTTTTGATGTTCTTAAAGTTAAACTTGTCTAAAACCTCATAAGTATGCATATTTCTGAAATGCTTGAGTTTACCCCTTGCTTAGATTATCTTGATTTTTTTTTAATTGCATAGTGAGACACTACACAAATATACCAAATTCCATAACATTACTGAGGAGTGATTTGTTGCCTAAAAACATAATCATATTTTGGATTATTCATGTAGAAATTGTAGTCTACATAATTAATCTATCACAGACTCACATCACAGAATTACAGAATGGTTTTGGTTGGAAGGGGCCTTAAAGATTCAAAAGTTCCAACCCCCTGCCATGGGCAGGGACACCCTCCATATTACCAGGTTGTTCAAAGCCCCATCCAAATTTCACAGGTTTATCTTGCAGGAAATGAGAGAAATTTACTTCATTTACTGACTTTGATTTAGCTTAGTAGCTATATAAAAAAAAAAATCATACTTTATGTAGTTTTTAGCTATCAGACCAATTCTTCCTATCAACACTGTATCTCCAGTATTTTCCTTTTAAAATTCTGCTTCCCTGATCTACTTTTTTCAGCGTGGCAGAAAGTTTCCTGCTAAATGTCTCATTGTGATTGTGGGTAAAATGATGTCATGTTGTTTTCTTTCGCAGTTTAATAACTAACGTGAGAGACACTTGGTGCAGTGTGTGAGAAGTTCATTTAAGATAAATTGGTTTTTTTAGAAGTTTTAGTAAATTTTAAAAAGTGCGAGAGTTTACAAGAGGACATTTTTACTTTTTTCTGTAAAATATTTTTCATTTTTCTGTTTAAGAAAACAACTCTTTCAGGAAGCTCATTTTCTTTCTTTTGAAGGATTTTATGTCAAATTTCTTTGTGGTTATTAAGTTACCAGTAACTCTTTAAATGATCTTTTGAGTTATGCCATATGCATCTTTATTCAGACATTTCTGTCTGCGTTATGGAGCTTGAGAGTATTTGATATCTGGCAAAAAAAAAGCACTTGGTACTTCACAAGCTAAACTGTATGAAATCCTTATGATTTTTCACAGTAGCTGAAAATGAACAACCCCAAGCTCTTGAGCTTCATTCTTGTGGGCTGCTGGAGAAGAAGTACTAATGGCTGTAAGTACATATCCAGCATCTTCAGCACACACAGATGTGAAGGAAAAGATGCTCAGTGTCAGGTTTGGGTTCTAGAAAAGGGTGAAGTTGTGTCTACAGTTTTGTTTTGTGAATTGAATGCTGTGTTTTGGGTTATGGGAAAACATTCTTTAGATTGTCCTCTTTTGGAAAGTCAGCAAATACTGTGCCTTTTCAGTTTGTGGTTTTAAAAGAGACAAGTTAATGTTCCAGTAACAATCCCTGTGAGGCTGATACAGTCCGTTAAAATTGGGGGCACTTGGTCACTTTGCAGAATTACTTCAGAAGTAAGCTGTAATTTTTGAAACCTCTCTAAGGAATTAAGTACAAAGTAAGTGTAGGTCTTTTTAAATGGTCTCAGGTAGTGTGTGACTGAGGGGCAGAAAATGCCATAATTCTTTTTTTTTTTTTTTTTCATCTGCAAGATACTTGGAGAATTATTGATTTTTCTTAGTGTTTCAGCTCAACAGTTCAAAGTTTATTATGTTTGAAATTGATTTTCTAAATAAAAAAAGGATCTTCCATTTCTCTTGTGATTCTTTTTGATTTTTTTTGCTTTTTAGTAACTGATCAAGCTGCAGTGGTATAACATGCCACTGGTGTTGATTTATTTCAAAGGATCCAGTACTTTACAGAGCAGCAAAAAGAAATAATAATAAAAAAAAATCTTTATTCTCTTATATTAGAATTTCAGGTCTTATTTTAATTGTGTGAACTTCTTTTACGTGATTCGAAGTAAAAAAGAATAAAATCAATCACATTGTCTCCCTGTGACCAGAACGCAGCCTTATTATTTTAAAGAAGATGGTGGCCTGATCTTCACTATGCTACAACATGTGTAATAAAAGATATGTATTTAATTATTTTTTTCTGTAGCATTTATGTAGGGTTTTCTTGTGGTTTCCTTTTCTTCATTGAGAAAATTCTGAAATAGAACCATCTATCATACTATGATAGAAATAATTGGGTTGTTGGACAAATGAGTGGAATAGAGCAAAACACCTAGGGAACGTAAAAATATTGACATCCAAAAGACTGCAATATTTAAGAGTAAAAAAAATACACACTATATATAGTGTATTCTACTACTCAAACATAATTCAGTACATCAGACACATTTTTGTATTTGTTTTATTTCCTGCAGTTATTTATGTAAGTACATAGAAGCATATCAGATATGTAGTTGATAAATAGCGACAATGTGCCAGAATAATGGGTGCAGATTAGAAAATTCTGATATTTGGCATAACAAGCACATCAGGACTGCAGTCTTCATACATCTTCTTAATTACTTGCCATAATTGGGTCCCAGGGTTTATTTTTTTGATGTTGATATTCATCCAGTGGGAATATTCAGAAGTCACCAAATTAATTAAACTTTTAACAGCTGCTTTGAACTACTGAAAATGAATTGTTGAAGAGTATATAAAAAGGAATTATGATCGTGTTTGTTTCAAATCCCCGATATTAAAAAGGCCTGTGGTCCCTCAGAAACTTACTTGCCTCCAGATTTGAGAAATAAGACATACGTGGGTGTTGTGTTGGCTTTGGTCAACCTTCTGTGTGTTTCTCAGGCTGAATGGTAGAGGTAGGTCAGTCCGCTCTACTTACTGAACATAAGCCAGGATACTCATTTAACAGTATGGTTTTCAAAATGTTTAACCTTTTGATTACAGAAAATCTGCAGATTTTTGTATCATTGTGCATACGTGAGGGAATAGACCATTGCTAGGGCAAAGATGAAAGGCAACCTTCTGGGTGACGTAACAGAAGGAGCCCTTGAGTTTGTTCAGGGTTGTGTGACGGTAAGCCTAGCATTGAGGAAGAAAAAATTGAAGGACATGCCTAGCTGCAGACATTAGATCTTGGCCATACTTATACCTGGTAATGTATTCAAAGAGTTAAACAGACAACCAATTTTACAAATTCTATGTGAATCACTTGTTTTGCAGTTGATCGAAAAAAACCCAAAATAATCTGGCAACGTGCATGGGAAAATGGAATCCAGTCTGAGCAACACAAACAAGAACAATACATTAAAAGTAGCTTTTGAGTGGCAGATTTAAAGGGATAATTTATATCTGATAGATAGACACAAGGAAATCATGTTGCCTTTTCAAAATTTTAGCAATGCACACAAACAAGTACTTCCTGCCTGCAAGAGTGCCTGCTAATAGATTCAGCTGAACCTACACAATCTTGTTCCCTGACACCATGTAGTAGTCAGAGGGAGCATCTGAGGAGATGTTGAGCTTTATATAACACATTTACAATCTTATTACTTTGCTCCAAAGTTCATGGCTTAATTCTGTGCAGAACAGAGAGATGAATTTGCCTCAGGAAGAAGCATATCTCCTTCTTGAATAACAGAGTTTTGGCAAACAGGCAAACATCAAAGTATTCCCTGTTTTCAAAAAGTAATGTTTGAAGGTTTATATGACCTTCTGTGTATTCCTATAGATTTTCGTATTTGACAGCTTATAAGGTATAAGTTAAGAAAACTGGTAATATTAACATTTTATGAAAGTACTTGGTCTCTGGAAGAGTTCAGTAATTTTCTGGGACATGCAAGATTAGGTAAATACCTCAAGTCTCTAGCCAGGGAGTTTGAGGTGGAAAGCCAACACTCAGAGGATGGTTACTGAGGTGAATCACCTGGGAGTTTTGCCTCCTGTGGGTAATACTGTCTGGGAGAAAGCAGTAGCTTCTGATAGTTATGAGCTTTTTCAGCACTTGGTTTTTGTTTTGTGGTTTTTGGTGTTTTTTTTTTCATTAAAAAGAAGCTCATAGCTGTTATGTTTGAAGCAGGAGTTACAGGAATTATCTGACTGCTAGTCACATGCTGCCTCATTTCCCTCCCCTGTATTGACAATTCACGAGACTTACCCTCCAATTCAGAGTCATCTCAGAGAATTTATATCTTTATAAATATATAAAGAATAAATTCTTATTATGTCTAAAATATTGTCCTGGGTTTGGCTAGGGAAGGGTTAATTTTCACCAGAAGATGGGGTGGGACCCAGCCAGGACAGGTGACCCAAACTGGCACAAGGGTGTACTCCATACCATGTAACCATGCTCATCATAGAGGGGAGGTTAGCCGGGGAGGGGCAGGTGGTTCCAGGACGTGTGGCTCAGGACAGCCCAGCTTCAGGACGGGTCTGTGCATGTGGTCTGAGCTGTATGGTCACTGGGTGAGAAAGTATTGTATATCACCAGTTTTGTATATCCTGTTATTGGTACTGCTGCTGATGTTTCTCTCTCCCTTTGCTGTCCCGTAACAGTCCTTATCCCAACCCATGGGGTTGGCCTTTGTCTTCCCATTCTCCTCCCCAGCCCACCACCGGGAGGGTGAGCGAGTGGCTGTGTGGTGCTTAGCTGGAGTAAAACTACGACAAATATATCAGTTTATGAAAATAATTCAGGAGAATGGAAAGCCTACCTATAGTCTGTGCTTCAGTGGATGTATGCTATACTTGGAATATCCAAATCTGAATTATGTAAAATTGGAATGTGACTCATATAAGATTGTTTGGTGATATCGTCATTTCCCTTCAATAAAATTAAAGGAAGATTTTTGTATTTATAACTATTATGCTTCCAAAAGGCATGTATTTTCCTTGAAAAATAATAAAATCTGAAGAGTTAATTAATGATAAAATAATATATTTAGATTCTTTTTCTCAGATGCATGTAAAGCACTTAGGACATTTTCAAGAAAATTTCAAAAATAGGTTTTCTTCTGGCACCATTTGATGACTGGAGGGCAGAACTGGGTTACTAGAACATGGAAATCCACTTTGTACTTTCCATGGATGCATGTGCTCATAATTTCTTTTCCCCAATTACCTCCTGGATCTAAGAAAGATCTAAGGTCTTGTAATTTTCAAGATGAAATCTTTAATAATATACTGCTGTTCTCCACTATCCTAAATGTTGATCTCCGTCCATCACAATCCAAAATTAATAGAATAAATTAAAAATGAACAATCCCCTTTTCAGTTCCTTCCATCAGCCCTTTTAAAATCCTCTCTCAGAACAACAATAGACCAGATGGATGAAGAAGTACTGGTACAAACAGAGCTTCTTCCTAAGCGCAATTCTAGATGTGTTTTTTTTTTGTATATATGTGTCTTTCAAGGTAACCCCCAATTTATGGGAAGTCAAAACACTTCTTAAGGAATCAACGGATAAGTTGTAAAAGAAATTGCATCCATGTGACAAGGGGTTGACATTTAATGATAAACACATCAAGACAAATGACAAAAAACATGTCAAAGCCAAGTTGTGCTTCAAAATTTACTGAAAAATATATATAAACAATCCATTAGGGTTTTAAAAATTAGGAGACGTTGAGTACTTTTTCCAAACTTAAAAATGTTAACTTTAAATAGTAAAGTGCACTACAAGATATTTATATGAGGGATGCTTTATTTTAGATGAGCGTAAATACATACAGGATCACAGAACCAGAAGCTAGAAAACCTTCAGTTTTAATTCTAGTTATGGTTTTGACTTCATTCCGGAAAAATCCGGAAGGCTAAAGCCCAGCATGAGCTCAACCTGGCCATGGGAGTTGGAGACAACAAAAAGTCTTTCTATAAATATATCAACAGCAAGAGGAAGGCCAAGGAGAACATCCATCCCTTACTGGATGCGTCGGGGAACTTGACTACTGAGGATAAGGAGAAGGCTGAGATTCTCAATGCAGCCTTTACATCTGTCTTCAGTAGTCAGACCAGTAGTAGTCAGGGTACTCAGCCTCTGGACCTGGACTTCTGGGCCAGAGAGCAGAACAAACCCCCCACGATTCAGGTCGAAACAGTTAGAGATCTCCTGCTTCACCTGGACTGCCACAAGTCCATGGGGCCGGATGGAATCCACCCGAGGGTGCTGAGGGAGCTGGCGGATGTGATTGCTGAGCCGCTCTCCATCATCTATCAGCGGTCATGGTTGACGGGAGAGGTC
>VWZZ01003358.1:56844-66949 GCA_013399095.1 Psophia crepitans | reverse complement strand
GGCTGAAGGAACTGGGCTTGTTTAGTCTGGAGAAGAGGAGGCTCAGGGCAGACCTTATTGCCCTCTACAACTACCTGAAAGGGAGTTGTGGTGAGCTGGGGGTTGGCCTCTTCTCGCAGATAACTAGTGACAGGACAAGGGGAAATGGCTGCAAGTTGCGCCAGGGAAGGTTCAGGTTGGAGATGAGGAGAAAATTCTTCTCTGAAAGGGTGATCGGGCATTGGAACGGGTTGCCCAGGGAGGTCATGGAGTCACCATCCCTGAGGGTGTTTAAGGAAAGGTTAGATATGGTACTTAGGGACGTGGTCTAGTGGGTAATAGGTGGTGGGGGGATGGTTGGACTAGATGATCCTTGAGGTCACTTCCAACCTTAATGATTCTATTCTATTCTATTCTATTCTATTCTATTCTATTCTATTCTATTCTATTCTATTCCTTACAGGATCTTAGATAATTCTCTTGAAGCCATTTTACCATACAGAAAATGAGTAAATAGCTGCCAATTTACATTTTGGCATAGGATATTCATGATGGCTCGATATGGAAAACAAAAAAAAACCAGTGGCAATCTGTCAAAGAGGTTTAGGATCTAAGGAGTTTAATGAAAGTCAACAGATTAAAGACCATAGAGGTTAAACTGAGCAAAAATTCATACTTTCATGAACATTTCAATTATTTCTAGCTTTACTCTTCTTGTACTCTCTGTGTAGTCTCTTTCCCAGGTTAGAAGTGCTTTTGATTTCTTTCATCTCACCTGCTTTTTCTGTGTTTCAGCTGACATAAAGCCGCAGGCTTGTTGTTTGTTTATTCCCCTTTATTTCACAGACAGGACTGCTAAAGCTGTAGCAGGCTACATCACTGCCTTGCAGTCTTGCTGCCGATAATGGGAGCCTTACACTCAATTACCGCAATATTCACAGAAAGTTTAATTAACCAACATAATGTGAAAAAAATGTATTTAGTAGCTAGATTGAGTGGAATCATAATATTAAACACAGTGAGATATCTCTATTTTGCACCAGAATGAGGTACATCCCAAATCATGAGAGGGGAAAAATGATGCTTGAAACAACCTTGTGCCAGAAATAAATACTGCGTCATTATTCCTGTCATTGGAAATAACTATGATAATGCATTCACTATTGATCTTTCTCAGTAGGAATCCAGCTCTGACTCATTGCTCATCTTAAACGTCTCAGTGAGTTGCAAGAGCTGTCAGTCCTTGCCCATTTAGTCCTACAGTCTCTTGCATGCTCCAGCTGCTTAGCAGTACTAGCTACCTGTGAACTACCATTCACATGGACTAACGGCAAAGCAAACCTGAACATCAATATTAACTAAAGTTTTTGGGGTTTTTTTGTTTGTTTGTTTGGTTGGTTGGTTGGTTGGTTTTTTTTGTTAAGTACACACCAATAAACATTGCATTCCAAGAAAGGAAGAAATTATTCTCATGTGGCTGAATAACTACATTTGGAAAAATAAACAAAAACAGTAGTTATAATTCCCAAGAGTCAAAATAAAAAAAATATAATTTCTGATTTTTTAAATTGCTTTTAACATACATGAATTTCTTCATTAAAATATTAAGGGATTTTAATGAAAAAATATGAATGTAAAAAATTTTTATGATTCTAGTAAAACTTTTGATACTGTCCCTCACAGCATCCTTCTGGTAAACTTGTCCAACTGTGATATGAGCAGGTTCATGCTGAAGAACTGGCTCAAGGGCAGAGCTCAAAGAGTTGTAGTGAATGGGGTTGCATCTGACTGGGGACCAGTCACTTGCGATGTTCCTCAGGGCTCAGTCCTAAGGCCAGTTCTGTTCAATATTTTTATCAATGATCGAGATGCAGGAGTTGAATGCACCATTAGCAAGTTTGTTGATGATCCCAAACTGGAAGGTGCTCTTGTCTCTCTTGAGGGACAAGATGCCTGGCAGAGAGATCTAGATAGATTGCAGCATTGGGCAATTATTAACGGGATGAAATTTCACAAGTTCAAATGCCAGGTTCTGTATTCAGGACTGAGTAACACAGAACATAAGTATAAACTGGGATAGGAGTGGTTGGAAAGCTGCCCTGCAGAAAGGCATCTGGTTGACAGCAGGCTCAGCATGAGTCAGCACTGCCCTGGCAGCCAAGAGGGCAAGCCACATCCTGGGGTGCATCAAATACAGCGTAATGGCCAGACAAATGAGGTGATTATCCTGCTGTGGTGGGGCCTCACCTTGAGTACTGTGTGCACTTCCGGACCCCACAGTTTAAGAAAGATGTGAAAGTCCTTCAGTATGTCCAGAGCAGAGCAAGCAAGCTAGTGAAAGGACTGAAAGGCATATGAGGAGTGTCTGAGCACTTTGGGCTTGTCTGGTTTGGAGGAAAGGAGGCTAAGGGGAAACCTTCATTTTCCTGAAGGAGAACATGTGGAGATGGAGATGCTGAGCTCCTCTCCCGGGGATCCAGTGATAGGATGTGTGGGAATGGTTCAAAGCTGCACCAAGGGAGATTTAGACTAGATATTAGGAAACATTTATTTACTGAGACAGTGGTAAAACATTGGAACAAGTTTTCTAGAGAGGTGGTCAATGCCCCAAGCCTGTCAGTGTTTAAGAGCCGTTTGGACAACGCCCTTAATAACACGTTTTAACTTGGTGAGCCCTGTATTGATCAAGCAGTTGGACTACCTGATCACTATATGTCCCATCCAATAGAAATATTCTATTCCTATTCTATACCTTTCCTTTCCGTTCCATTCCATTCCATTCCATTCCATTCCATTCCATTCCATTCCATTCCATTCCATTCCACTCCATTCCATTAAAAAATGCTTTATTTTTCGTCCATTCTTGTGTACAATATCTTGAAAATAAAGACCTTTTAAAGAATGTACACACAGAACTAGATTAAATGGCTTCAGTTAGTAAAGTACGTGTATAGTAAATTACATCTGTAGCTGTAAAGGACTGATAGTGATCTTTGCCTCAAGGATTGCCCAGAACTGGTTCAGATGCCAAACAGGATATGTAGAGGAGCAACAACAATGGACAAGAATGGAGATGTGCTTTATCAAGGTAACAAGCTTATGATGTGCAGGTGTCTGGGCAACATCCAGGAAGACCCAGAGGTCATTCATCTCGTAGCTGTATCTGTGGGGGCTACCGACTGAGACGGGCCCCAAATTGATAGTGGGGCCTATGGTTGGTACCGTTCGCATGTGATCGGCACATGACCAGGCATGTGTTCACAATGACTCACCACTCTGGAAGGTATAAGAACTACGGATGAAGAGCCCACTGTTCCCTTTCACCCACCACTGAACATTTGGACCTCTGAGATGCTGTGGACCTGCGCCTTCACCATGAGATGCTGTGGACTTATGGTAGTGACTATTCTTGTAACTCTATTTTGAATGCTCCCTTAATTTCTGCCTTGTTATTGTAGTCTATCTTATCACTACTATTCTCCTATTTTCCATTTTATTTTTATAATAAAAGCTGTTTTGGTATACAGCATTTGATCTTGTTCACATCTTCATCTTATCTCTTGTGCTCGCATCAAAACCTCCCCGACACTGGATCAGGACAACAGCCTGGGTTAAGTCATGTGACCCTGCTGGTCTTCCAGCTTCTCGGTTGTTTACACAGCAGTTCAGCTGGAAATGTGATAGCTGTGTTTTGGTTTTGGTGTGAGGTTTTTTGCCTTCCTTCCTTCCTTCCTCCCTTCCTTCTTTCTCTCTTTCTCTCTCTCTCTTTCTCTCTCTCTCTTTCTCTCTCTCTCTTTCTCTCTCTCTCTTTCTCTCTCTCTCTTTCTCTCTCTCTCTTTCTCTCTCTCTCTTTCTCTCTCTCTCTTTCTCTCTCTCTCTTTCTCTCTCTCTCTTTCTCTCTCTCTCTTTCTCTCTCTCTCTTTCTCTCTCTCTCTTTCTCTCTCTCTCTTTCTCTCTCTCTCTTTCTCTCTCTCTCTTTCTCTCTCTCTCTTTCTCTCTCTCTCTTTCTCTCTCTCTCTTTCTCTCTCTCTCTTTCTCTCTCTCTCTTTCTCTCTCTCTCTTTCTCTCTCTCTCTTTCTCTCTCTCTCTTTCTCTCTCTCTCTTTCTCTCTCTCTCTTTCTCTCTCTCTCTTTCTCTCTCTCTCTTTCTCTCTCTCTCTTTCTCTCTCTCTCTTTCTCTCTCTCTCTTTCTCTCTCTCTCTTTCTCTCTCTCTCTTTCTCTCTCTCTCTTTCTCTCTCTCTCTTTCTCTCTCTCTCTTTCTCTCTCTCTCTTTCTCTCTCTCTCTTTCTCTCTTTCTTTTTCTTTCTTTCTCAAATCATAGTTTTTACAGCATAGCGATATGATTTCCTCCCCTCCACTCCCCTTCATCTCACAGATACTTCCCATATTCTTTTGCCATTCCTAACAGACAGATCTTTTTAGACCTGGCATGGTGGGTTGACCTAGGCTGGAGACCAGGTGCCCCCAAAGCTGATTTATCACTCCCCCTTCTTAGCTGGGCAGGGGAGAGAAAACAGAACAAAAGGCTTTTCATCCAGGTAAGGACAGGGAGACATCACTCACCAATTATGGTGGGCAAACCAGATGAAACTCAGAGAAAAATGCATTTAATTTATTACCAAACACAGAGCAGAGCAAGGAGAAAAAAATAATCAAATCTTAAAGCCCTTCCCCCCACCCCTCCCTTCTTCCCAGGCTCAACTTCACCCCCCATTTCTCTCCCTGCCCCCCCAGCGGCACAGGGGGATGGGGATGGGGGCTGTAGTCAGCCCATCCCATGGTGTCTCTGCCGCCCCTTCCCCCTCAGGGCAGGACCCCTCACACTCTGCCCTGCTCCAGACTGGGGTCCCTCCCACGGCAGACAGTCCCCCACCAACTGCTCTCACGTGAGCCCTTCCCAGAGGCTGCAGCCCTTCCCCAACTGCTCCTGTGTGTCCCCCATGGGGTCACAAGTCCTGTCAGCAAACCTGCTCTAGCGTGGGCTCCTCTCCCCACGGGGCCACAGGTCCTTCCAGGAGCCTGCTCCAGCGCGGGCTGCCCATGGGGTCACAGCCTCCTTCAGGTGTCTCCACCTGCTCTGGCTTGAGGTCCTCCACGGGCTGCAGGGGAATCTCTGCTCCCTGTCATCCTTCCTGGGTTGCACGGGATTCAGCCTATCTCACCATTGTCTTCTCCAGGGACTGCAGGGGAATCTCTGTTTTGGTGCTTGGAGCACCTCGCCCTCCTTCTTCATCACTGACCTTGGTGTCTGCAGAGCTGTTCCTCTCACATTTTCTCACTCCTTGTTGGTTTTTTAGTTTGTTTTTTTCTTTTCTTCTTAACTTCATTACCCCAGAGGTGTTACCACCATCGCTGATGGGCTCGGCCTTGGCCAGAGGCAGCTCTGTCTTGGAGATGTCAGATGTGGGGGCAGCTTCTAGTAGCTTCTCACAGAAACCACCCCCCCGCTACAAAAACCTTGCCACGTAAACCCAATAGAGTTGTTCTATTGAACAATTAGAACTACATGTCCTAGTAACTACGTATATAGTACTTGTGAAAGTACTACGTAATAGTAGTAATACCTCAGTAGATTCAGGGTGGAGGAAAAAAGTCTGAATAAATACAAAAGAAGTCTTATAACTTATTTTTGCTTTAAAAAGTGAATATAGAGTAAAAATATGACTTTCTGAAAACAGTCTGTTAAAGATTTTATATTGACTTAAAAAAAACAATCTATTTTTTGAGAGTATGTAAACTCTATGTTGTCAGAACTGGAGTGATTGAGTGATTGACTAAAATTTCTATTACGAACATGAGACTACATTACAGTGTCTTACGTGCTACAACTGTTCATCAGCAGATGAACAAAGAAATAAGAACCGCTCTGGCAGGCTCAAGTGAACAAAAACTAAAGTATATCACTTAGGTCTAGAGGCAAGTCTGTAACTATAAGTGTCACTGGGCAAGCACAGGGGGACTCAAATGCTTGAACCAGACAATGAAGGCCAGAGTAGAACATTTGGAGACTTAGATATAAAACCAGAGATAAGATGAGGTTGCAGAGCACAGGGTATATCCATATTAGCCATCAGACATTGACTTTAGCTACCTGGGCACTCTAACTCAATTGCCTTCGCTGTTAAACTGACATCACCTCAAGGCACAGTTTGAGAGTGCACAGGTGAGGAGCCTTTCATACCACAGCTGGTGGGTTACATCTGACTACCCTATTTTTGTGAATAAGAGAGATTAATAGTATTGGTATGGGCTGGTTGATGCTGAGGTCACAGCTGTGGAGTTGTGCTGGTTTCAGCTGAGACAGTTAATTTTCTTCCTGGTAGCTAGTACAAGGCTGTGGTTTGGGTTTGTGATAGAGATGGTGCTGATAGCACAGGGATGTTCTGTTCCTGCTGAGCGGTGCTTACACAGAGCCAAGGGCTTTTCTGCTCCTCACACCACCCCACTGGTGAGTGGGCTGGGGGTGTGCAAGGAGTTGGGAGAGGACACAGCTGGTACAGATGACCCCAATGACCAAAGGGATACTCCATAGCATATGACATCATGGCCAGCGTATAATAAGCTGGGAAAAGAGGAAGGAAGGAAGGAAGGAAGGGAGGAAGGGAGGGAGGGGACATTTGGAGTGATGGTATTTGTCGTCTCAAGTAACCATTACGTGTGACGGAGCCCTGCTGTCCTGGGGATGGCTGAACCCCTCCCTGCCATGGGCAGTGGGGAATGAATTCCTTGGTTTGCTTTGCTTGTGCACGTGGCTTTTGCTTTACATATTAAACTGTCTTTTTCTCAACGCATGAGTTTTCTTCCTTTCACTCTTCCAATTCTCTCCCCCATCCCACCAGGGAGGGGGTGCAGTGAGCGAGTGGCTGTGTGGTGCTTAGCTGCTGGCTGGGGTAGAACCATGACAGGAGTCTAATTTGCTAGCACACATGTAACTGGAGAGGTTCACACTCTGGGCACATACTGCAACCAAGAACTGTGGTAAACTGGAAATGTTACAGAGAGCAAAATGAGAGCCTGATCATGAGCCGGAGGAAGTGTCATCAAGTCCACTCTACAAGGCTAGGAATAAGTTAAGGATGCCAGACAGCAGTAACCACCAGTGGATATCATAAATCCAGAACTGATGTACCTCAGAGACAAACATTGAACAAAGAAAGGCTGGTTTATGTGCTTTTTTTATACACAGTGAGGGTAGTACTTAACCTTTCAATGGTTTCCAGGTCCTGTGAATCACTACAGTTTCAATGTCCAGAAAGGGTTGGATAGTAACTGACCAGTGGCATTAAACAAAGAGAAATTTAAATAAATGATAGGAAATAGTACACTTCAGATCTAATATTCTGCAGGAAAAAAATAGTACATGCCCACTTTGGAACTGGGTGAAATGATTTCATGATTAAAAGGCTTCCTAAGCACTGGGATAGCTTAGGGAATTTGTGATTTTTTTTCTGTATATATAACCCAAGACATAATTCTCAAAAAATTCACTTTTACATATTATGTACATAAATACTTGTTAAAAATAGGAATCAAAGTCAAAAAGCAGACAGGATCTAGTTAATCATAAAAAAGTGTTAGGAACTGATAACAAGTTTCTCTGGATGGGGAATTTATTCTTATCTTTTAAGACGAATTTCAATTTGACATAATATAAATGTAGAGACATTAGTTACAGTTAATTTACATTCTATCTTGTAACAATGAAAGTTAAATAGAAGCCTTAAAGTGGGATGATTTCTCTGCTGTGCTGCAGATAAGGTTAAAAAATGAAGAAAGAGCAGCACAGGTGAAAGCGCATAACCTACAGAAATAAATTAAGTAACATATCTAATTAGTGTAAGGTATTAATTGAAAATTGAACTCCTGCTATTGTAAATTTGAATCTACCTTGTTTCTTGTACCTTCTTAATCCAAGATAATATTAAATTTCCTCTGTAAAGCTTTCTCTAGAAACTTAGCAAAGTTAAAACCAAAGTTAAAACCATTGTAAATAGTAAAATCAAGCTTTTAGATACAATAATAACCTGGACAATGCTGTGCATGATTGCATTTCATATATTTACTGTTAAGCTAAATGAATCCTACCCACATAATACACCTGTCTTAGACACAACAAAAAATGTAGTATTACGGAATTATTAGTCACATTAATTGGTATGTGTAGCTGTTGGAGCACTGATATTGAATTAATTTAGCTCAAATTAAGATAGATATGGCTATCTGGAGGTTTACACGCCATTAGAACTTGGGGCTAAGGACTCAGGGGCATTTTATCCCCCAAAAGGCCTTGATTTACTGTTTTCAGTAAAATTTCTCATCAAAGCTCTACTAGTGTTGACACTTCGTTAACAATTTTAGGTGTTCAAACCTCAATGAAAAAAAAAACAAACTTGCAGAACAAGATTCTTAGAATTAATCCCAAACCTTGGAATCTGAAATGCAAAGAAATAGCACATTTAATGTGTGTGCCTTAATGGCAAGTTTTTACATATAGAAATTATACTATCATTTTTAATTTTGAATAATCATCCAAGCTATATAGAGACAGGAATATCTAATACGAATAGAAATGTAATGAAAATTCTTTCTGTGGTTTTTTTACAGGAGAGTGCATTAGCATCACTGTATTTAAAAGCTCTGTTTTTATATAAGCAGTTTTCATTGCCTTATTACAATGGTTCAGCTTTTTTCTGTACTATATAGATTTAAGCACTGAGATAATTTCTGTTATATATAAAGTTTTCAAAAAACCTGATTCACTTAAAAAAATCCTCTTGGTAATGTAACAAATCTAATCCAAGAACACTGCAATAAATCACTAAATATTTTTGTCCAATACAATCTACCCATCAAATATTCGAATTGCATTATGCCAGAGTAGTGGCTAACATCACTTAGGTACCTGTTTGTAATTTAAATTAGGTAAGACCTTTATGTTTAATTGATATCACACTGATATCACACACAGCTATAAACTTAAATCTGTTGATTTCAGTAAAACTGTTGTTGATTATAGGAGTGATTTATGACTTGGGATGTTGTAACTTCTTTTAAAAATTAAGCTTTTTAGCCAGACACATTTATCCATTTTGTTTATTTATTTTCCAGCTGTTACAGCAGCCTAGGCTGGGGATAATTTCCTTTTAAGCACTTAAACTAAGTCATTTAATCTTACCTAGTAGTTCAGATCTTCTTATGGCAATAGAAAATCAAAAGGGTATTGCCATCGACAATGGAATACATAGGTGCCTAAAGCTTTATGTAAGATAATTAATTTGTATACAAAAGACGTCTTATTTGAAGACAGCTAAAGCAGGGTGGAACTAATCCCCACCTTTGCTCTGCCTTTGATCTAGAAATCACTCACCCGCTTCTAAGTTCTGTAAACAGTGAAAACTGCCAATGATTTGAAAGAATTTATCTTTAGTATAAATATTGGAAAATACAAAATTATTATAGTGTTTCCAGATACTTTTTGATCATTTACCAACTTACTAAAGCTAAAGAAGTAACTAGCTCCTTTAGACTCTTCATCATTGTCTAAATAAATATTTTTTCAGGTCTTTAGTAAAATATCCTGATTGTTTCCCTTTAAATCTCCAGAGTCATGTCCAGGCTCCTTCTCTACAGTTTCATACCTCTGTTCTAGCTTCTACCAATAGTTCATTAAATTTGAGCATAAGTTTCTAACAGAGTGTGAATAAGAACAGAACTATGAGTGTTAGAGAATAGGAAAATTTTACTTTTCCAGCTTCTAAGGTGTTTTACATAAGCATAGATGCAAATGACTTTTAAATCCATAGGTCTTAACCCAGGGGTACCTAACCTGATTGTATCACTGTCCTAAAATTTTTTTCTTGAATAAAAGAGTTGGGTATTTGTTTGTTTGTTTGTTTTTTCCCCCAAAAAAGAGAAGGAGGAAGAAAAAATAAAAATCTGGTATTCAGTATCAGAAAACCAACTATCACCCCTCCACACCAGAGCAGAGAATTTTTGCTTTTATGTTGCTACCTGGTGAGGGCTTTCTGTTTCTGATGTTGGGATGTAGAATAGAATAGAATAGAATAGAATAGAATAGAATAGAATAGAATAGAATAGAATAGAATAGAATAGAATAGAATAGAAT
>VWZZ01003358.1:28409-56013 GCA_013399095.1 Psophia crepitans | reverse complement strand
ACCTCCAAACACTCTCTAATGTATAGAGCTACCCCACCACCCCTCCTATGCTGCCTGTCCCTCCTGAAGAGCTTATAGCCGTCTATGGCAGCACTCCAGTCATGGGAACAGTCCCACCACGTTTCAGCGATGGCAACTAAGTCATAGTTTGCCTGTCGCACAAGGGCTTCCAGCTCCTCCTGTTTGTTGCCCATGCTGCGTGCATTAGTGTAGATGCACTTCAGCTGGGTCGTTGGCCTCACCCCCAAGCCTGGCACCATTCCCCCAGGCTCATCTCTAAATGTCCTCCTTTCACCCCCGTCCCCCTTCGTACCTAGTTTAAAGCCCTCTCAACAAGCCCTGCCAGCTTCCGCGCAAGGATCCTCTTCCCCCTTTGAGACAGGCCGGACCCATCCGTAGCCATCAGGCCGGGTGCCGAGTAATCCGCCTCATGGTCAAAAAACCCAAAGTTCCTACGATGGCACCAGCCTCTCAGCCACTTATGGACCCTAAGTCCTGCACGGCTCTTGAAATGCGTTATTTAAACCACATAAATAATTTAGATTTTGCAAAAATGTCTAGAATTTTCAAAAATACTGACTTTTAAGGCAAAAATCTAAGTCTAATTTGCTTAAATACTGCAGGCTTTGTATACTTCTCTGGAATATTCAGAACCTCTCATTCCTGAACTCTTAATTTTTTCCTCCCATGTGACCAACATTCCCGTCCACTCTTATGGTCTGTCACCAACCCATTACTCCTACACAGCTCTATTTAATTTAATGGGTCAGAAATCTTTCAATGAGCCTTTTATCAGATTTTTCGCTTCTTTCTATGTGCTCAGAATGTGTGACACAGTACATTCCTCTTATCTTTTTTTTTTTCCTAGGGATTCAGTTAATGTCTTGTTATACTTCTGGGCATCATCTGACTCTATCTGAACTGTATCAGCTGCACTGCAGATAGCTTGAAACTAAATTCATTGCCCAGCCATACTTCTGACTTGCAGGTATATAACTGGCCTGAACACAGGACAATATAACCAGAAGGTAGCTGTGAGATAAAAAAATCCACAGACTTTCAGTACATTGTGGGATGCTGAAGCACTTATATGGACATACCTTAGTGGCCTTTTTTAACTTTCCTCTGTTCCCATTCAGTATCATCTGCAAGAAGAAAATAGCATGATCTGGCAAGTCTTGTTCGAAAGGCTCTGTGAACATGTTGCAAAAGTAGATGTGATATGTGGTGGAAAATTTTTTCTTTGAATGTTTTGATAAACTCTTCTAGCAGATAGTCAAAGAAAACACTCATAAAGGCAACACTTGAATTTAAAAACAAGCCCAAACACAGAGAACAAATATTATTGTACTTTAATCTATTTCTCTCTTCCTCCATCTTTTTACCCTCTAATTAAGTATGACATGATATATACGTACCCAGACAATTTACTTTTAAATTCAATCTATAAACTAAGACCAAAAGCTACTGTACCACACACTTTCATTTCAAACACTTTTTATTTAGAGCAGTAAAGTAACAAAAAAATAAAGCAGGCCACCTTGCCCGCTGGGATGTACTTCCCCAAAATATTTTATTTGCCCTTCTGATATTTCTGTTGAAGAAAAAGCATATGGGGTAATTATCATAACCCCAGTGTAACCACTTGTCATGGTATACCTGTGCTAACCATCAATTCTCCCCATCAAAGAGTAGCTTCTTCCAGTGTTCTGGCCAGGCCAGCATACTAATGGAGGAAGCTTAAATTATTCTCTTAAATCAGTATTGTATCCTTTGCCAGTCAGAGACCTCTTAGCAGCTTCTAACTCATTATTACATCAGTTTAGTACTCAATGGTACTAAAAAAATCAGACTAAACATGTTGTATATCCTTTATACCATACCTGACACCTGGGAATATGCTTTAAAAAGAATGGCCAGTGGGATAAGAAAAGGAGCATGGTTTTCTTTCTTACTTTAAGGAAGCCATCCAGGGTGTATTGTTCAGAATGTTATGCTTACATGTTAGTTTTTTATTCAGATTTAAATATTTTTTAATTTTTTATTCAGATTTAAATATTTTTTAATTTTTTATTCAGATTTAAATATTAAGGATGTTAATATTCTATCTAAATATGTGATGACTATTTTACAACATTGTAGTGGTTTAACCTTGGCTAAATGCCAGGTGCCCACCAAGCCACTCTATCACTCCCCTCCTCAGCAGGGCAGAGAGGGAAGAAGAAAAATAAGATGGAAAAGACAACTCCAAAATTGTGGGTTTAGATAAAGGCAGTTTTAATATAGCAAAAGCAAGACTGTGCGCAGAAGCAAAGCAAGGAAAAACAAAAGATTGTTCTCTACTTCTCATCAGCAGGAGATGTCTGGCCACTTCCTCGGAAGAAGGGCTCCAAAACGTGTAGTGGTTGCCCCGAAAGACAAAACTTTGGAAAAAAACCCAGAGGCTCCCCATACCTCCCTCTTTCTCTCAGCTTCCCGTTGCTGAGCAGATGCCATATGGTATGGAATATCCCTTTGGCCAGTCTGGGTCAGCTGCCCTGGCTGTGTCCCCTCCCAGGATCTTGCCCACCCCCAGCCTACTGCTGAGGGGGTGGAAGAAGGGTTGGAGACACAGCCTTGATGTGTGCCGGCACTGCTCGGCAGTAGCCAAAACCCTGGTGTGTTACCAACACCTTGCTGCTACCAATGCACAGCGCTGTGAGGGCTGCTACGGGGAAATTAAATCCAGCTCAGCCAGACCCAGTACAAACATATATTCATCATACTCCAGAAAAGTTTTCCAGGACAAGCATTGCAATAAATGGACTAAATTAGTGGTTTGTTGTGTTAGCACTGTGGACTACATATGCATGTGAAGAGTTGAGCAGACTTTTACTTGAGATAAACTTGGGTTTAAACTAAAAGAGAGGAGATTTAGATTGGACATTAGGAAGAAATCCTTCCCTGTGAGGGTGCTGAGGCCCTGGCACAGGGTGCCCAGAGAAGCTGTGGCTGCCCCTGGATCCCTGGCAGTGTTCAAGGCCAGGTTGGATGGGGCTTTGGGCAACCTGGGCTGGTGGGGGCTGTCCTTGCCCATGGCAGGGGGGTTGGAACTAGATGATCCTTGTGGTCCCTTCCAACCCAAACCATTCTATGATTCCATGATAATGTTAAGAGAATCGTAGAATCATAGCATTTTTAAGGTTGGAAAAGACCTCTAAGATCATGAAGTCTTAGAGGATCAACCCATCACCACCCACCACCACGTCTACTAAACCATGTTTCAAAAGTGCCACGTCTACATGCTTTTTGAACACCTCCAGGGACGGTGACTCCACCACCTCTCTGGGCAGCCTGTTCCAATGTTTGATCACTCTTTTGTTAAAGAAGTTTTTCCTAATATCCAATCTAAACCTCTCCTGGAGCAATTTGAGGCCATTTCCTCTTATCCTAACAGTTGTTACTTGGGAGAAGAGACCTGGCCACAACCTCCTTTCAGGTAGCTGTAGAGAATGATCAGGCCTCCCCTCAGCCTCCTCTTCTCCAGAATCAACAACCCAAATTCCCTCAGCCGCTCGTCAATATGATGGGAAAACAACCTCTAATATGTGTGATAAAATATGTTTTTTTCAGGACAGGATTTTACAGTTTTATTCTTGATAACACAGTCGCCCTTTTCATGACTTGCTTCCTGCTGTGGGAAACACAAAACAGAAGAAGAGAGCAGACCTTTTCATTTAAGCATACAAAATTAAAATCCACAGGTAAGGACTACAAGTCCATGCTACTTCTCAAATTCAGTTTAATTATTTAGTTTTCTAATCCTTCTAATTTTCCTTTACTACTTGAATTAAAAAAGGTGTTGACACACAATTTCTATGTAGTCTTACATAGAAAGTAGGTTTGTCAAGATACGATACAATATCTGAAATGCCACATGAATAAGGTGGTTATTCTTGACAGCAGTTGTGCATATAGCAATAGAAACTGTAAGTAAATCTGGTAATTGCTAGCAGCAATATTTTTATGAATTAAAATTGTATTCCACATAAACAACCATTTAATGAAACCACCAAATACGTAGAAGATCTGAAAGCTGTTCAAAATAAGGCAGGAAGAAATTAATCCGTTGAGGACAAATTTCTCCCTTGGGGAGAAAAAAAAGTCTGTAATGAAGAGAAAATTTATCTATTTGCCTTTCTATCCTTTCAGAGATTTCTTTTAAACATTTTTGATCCTGTCCTAGTCCTTATTGTCTGAAAGTGAAATTGATTCTCAGCTACCCAGCAGAATAAGATAAATAAAAAAATGTAATTTCGCTTGTATAAACTATGGATTACTCTTACCAATTTAGCACTCTGAAAGCTAATAAAATAATACAGTCTCTCATATCACCTCACAGTTGGCACAGTGACAAGTATCAAAAGAAGACTGGATTTTGTCAAATATTTCAATAGCAAAACTTTATTTGACTTATTGTGTCTTATTTTTCTTCACTTAATTCTGTGCAGAAGCTGTGATTATTACCTTAATGCATTTTTATCGATCTGCTGAAGTTTCTTTCATAATCAATTATGAAACATTACCATTTTTTCAAAAGGATTTAAAGGAATGTGAGTGCAGGATTACTGCAACTCATTTCAGTTTGCGTTCTCATAGCAAAAGAGCCAGCTTACTGTTCAGCTCAGTCAAAATACTTTCATGTAGAAAATATATTTCAGTCTATAAAGTTTCCAAACCAAAACCTTAGAGGTTTGTTGTGTGGGTTGGGTTTTGTTTGTTTGTTTGTTTGTTTGCTTGTTCTTTTTATTCACAATTCTGGCTAAATCAGTTTGGAACTGGTCTGTATTCACAATAATTTTTGTAAAGACTTTTTTTTTTAAATTAAAAGAAAAAAGAAACCAACATCCCCAAAACACATAAAAATAATAAACTTTCTTAATTGATACTGTATCAAAATATTTTCTACTTTGTTTCAAGCATAGAAGACTAATGTGGAGGTTTATGTGATAAATGTTTCTATAAAATTCTCAGGGGTTTTTTTGGTTGTTTTTCTTTTAAAGACCAGCAAATTGTCAGTTGGTCAGCAGAAGAAATACTTCTTTAGTGGACTAGCACTGTGAGAGGTAGCTATAATATATTTTTAACTTTTTTTTTTCCTTAAATGTCATGGTCGAGCTTGTAGCTGCTACGTTGCACAAGCAGAATGGATAAATGTGTAAATATCAATGCTTTTCAGTTTGACTTTCAGACTTAAAATTATGAGCTTCAAAACAGAAAGAAAAATTGTCTCATTTTCTTCAGAGAAAATGAAAATGCCAAAAAAATTGGCCTGTGTTATCTACCTTCTCATAATTTAAAAGAAAAAAAAAAAACAAAGAAAACCAAAGTAACATGATATTACTGCATTCTTACTCACTATTATGACATTTCTCTTTTTGCTAAATTTAAATATCCATTTAACTCCTATTCACTATTTTCATATCAAAAATAACTAGCTTTTAGCTGTCAGTGAAGTTTATTTTGGGAATAAAGATAAAGTACATGAATGTATATTTAAGATTCTCAATCCATTTTCTGCTTGGGTTGCATAATTCTATTCTTGCCTTTTCAGCTAATAAACGTTTATCTGTTATTCACATCACAGAAATTTAGAGAAATCAAAGCTTCCTTAGTGAACTGTTCTTTTAAATAAGGAAGAATGAAACAATTTTATTTTCATAAATGGAAATGTGAAGGATATTTTGCTCATAATTTAAAAAAAAATATTTGTTTCCAACTCTTTTCAAACTACTTAAGAGTAAGAGAAGGTAGAAACATGAAGAAAGCAAAAATATTCATAAATTATCTTGTTTAGTTGTCCATTTTACCAACCAAAAAGAAATTCTGTAAATACAAAATAAAAAATACTTAAAGGTGATATTTATGAACCTCACTCCTCATTTGCAAAGTGTAATTTAACAAAGAATAATTAGAATTATAATTTTATATGAAAGATTTCAAATTAAAGTAAGTCTGAAATTGCTCTGTTATTTTTTGTGTGTTTGTTAGTTTGGTTTTAATTTTGATAAAATGACAGTTCAAAAAACCATATCTCTAAAGGAAAAATTCAGATATTTCCTCTGAACTGTCCAGCTGACTGGATGAATATCATACAAATTATCATATTTTTTTTACATTATTGCCTTTCAGTGATTTAAAATATTAATTTTCCAGACATTCAATCTCTCATTTAATTAGTCATTTAGTGTATCATTAAAAAAAATAAATAAAGGACATGTCTTTGCAAATTCTCCCTATTAATTTCTGTTGAAAATTAATCTCAAACCAGCTTGTTTTATGCCAGTGTTTTGTGTTACTAAGAACTGGCTTGAAAGGAAAGCTACACAAAATTTTTCTGATTAAAGTTTAGCTTTGCTATATCATAGTGAAAATAATTCTTTTGGCTATTTTTTTTTTTTTTAGTTTCCTGCTATTACAAAACACTTGCTTTGCAAGCTGATTATGCTACAGAAATGTCCATAGAAGACTGGGGAAAGGGAGAAGTAACGCAGTTCACATCTTTTTTTTGGTATTAGGGTGTTCAGTGAGTTAATGAAAAAGCTTATACTAATGGTACACTATAAATTAGTACATCTGCAATAAAAGAACTGATTTTCCATTTTAATCTCTTGGGAGCTGTTCTGTAAATGTATTTCTATCTTAGGTACTGGTAAGTTCAATGAGGTACACTATAGGACTCATGCTCCAGTAAACCGATGAAAGATGTTAACTGCAAGAACAGCATTAATGTTATGTCTGGTGGCAGTATAAACGAAAGTCCCTCAATATTCCCTTGCAACCTGCTCTGGAATTTGTAACTCAACTGTGAAATGGGCACTGGACTAAAGAAACTACTACACAAGTATGTAGGAAAAAAATAAAAATTCTTGAGTTCATTGGAACTGCCTTAACAGACTTTTAGACTTGTCAGGGAACATGAGTGATGTGTTTTGATTCTGGAAGAGAAAATTGTTGATTGGTATATGTGTAGGAAATACATGATGTTCAGTTCTCAGATTAGCTTCTTCTTGGCAAATCCTGAATTAACATCTTTATAAATATGTGTTTATACATATATATGTATACAGAAATATCTTTAATATACATTATCCATAATCTTAGAGCTACAGCTAGTGTAAACTGTCCAACTTTCACTACAGAAAACAGAAATTTGGCACAATTTATACTGTTGCAACTCTTGCAGAGTGAATGAAATTTACAGTCTTTTGAAGTCTTGATAATTATTTGCAGTGATATCTGTGCATTAACTTTTTAAGAGCATGAATATGTGACTGATAATAAGTGGGAGACTAATTCTCTTCATATTCCCTAGTGAATAGCACAGAAGTTCAGCTGTTGTCAACAGAATTTTGCGTTGTATCAAAACCATTTGTACCAAGACAAAACTTTTTCATGTGACTTATTAAGACCTTTATTACTGTCCATTCTGCTGCTGTGGCTGAAAGAAGCTCTGTCAGTACTAACTTCAGACAAGCAGTAGTCCCACATAAACCCTTATTCTGTCACGCATGAAGAAAATACCTGCGTGTACATACCAGAAGCATTCAGGCAAAGCAAGCTGATCAGAACTGTTCTAATTTTCAGTCCAGGTAGGAATCTAGAAAACATGCATTTTCCAGAACAGAAGATATTTTGACCATGTCACAAGAATGAGTATTAGTTGTTAGAATTGTGTCTGCTGGAAATAGCTGCTCTTGTCCCCATTCTGGACATACTGATAAAGTATTTGGCTAGCAGACCAAAATCCTTCAGTTTCAGTATAATCTCTATATTGAAAGTCTGTAACTTTAATTCTTGGAAATTTGCTTCCATATTAAATTTTACTTGCTTCAGTAACTTCAGCTACCAGATCTGGTAAATAAATTATTTGGCTGCTCAAAAATTTCATGTGCTCTTGCAGAAATACATAGCTCCATTTGTTTTCTTCTCCTTAATACAGAGGAGAAACGTACTTCTTCTAGGTAACAGAGAAAAAACCATTCTTATATTCATGAAACTAAGGTGGGTTTTTTTATGAATTGCTTAAAACAACAAGAAAATATGAAATGGATTGCCATTTCTTGCTATCTAGGAGCACTAAGAGCTTTCAATGTAAAGAAGAAACGCTAACCTACTGTATTTTTTCTAATCACTGCCCTGAGTTTACGTGCTCAGGCTGGCATATGTGCAGAGAAAGGAGCTTCTTGTGCAGAGCAGCGCAGTTAGTTCAAGTAATTAGCTGTTTGCAAACATTATCCATACTTTGAAGAGGAGTCGGGAGGACCACGCAATCTGTATGAAACTCATCATTGAAAGCATGTTAGATGTCAGCTTCTGTGGCTAACACTGAGAGGAATCTCTTTTTCCTGGATATACTCTGCAAAGCCCACAGAAGAACTATTGATTTCAATCAATCTATTGATACCAGTAAGGCTTGTCTCAAGGTCTCCGTTTATTAATGTGGCTGGGGTTCACGCTAAATGTGATGGCGCTCAATGATATTGGTGCAGAGCTTTACAACATATGGAAACATTCTAGGTGCTGTTTGTTAAACTGTTGTATTACACAATAATTCATAAAATCAATTGCTTCCATACTCTACTAATTCTCATATGTTACACTGGGAATATTAAAAAAATTAAAATTAGATTTCATCCAGATAATGGATTTTTTTCAGAAGATTATATTTAGGGAATGTGTAAGTGAATATTTAATATTTTATTATAATTTAAAGAGAGAAATGCAATCTTTCTGTGAACAAAAACGATCTTTACTACCAACACACTTTTTTTTTACTTGATATATAATTTTATATATAGTTCTGAAACAGAGCATTGTACAAATGTTTAATTTTGCTTGCTTTTTCCTAGATGATTACTTATATTTCAAAGTTTATAATCAACAGAGTTACTGACTACTAAAAAGAAATTATTTAATTCTGGTTGGTTTTGTTTTCCAAAAGGTAGAATCTCAAAGTTCTACAAATTATAACCAGTTGATACAGATTTCTTCAGATTTTTTGGTTTTACATATTACATACGTAATTGTTTTATTGAATTTTGAAATGCCTGACATTTTTACCTATGAAAAGAAAGGTATGTCCTTATTTTAAATGGAATCATAGAATAAGACAAGCTTGGGGGGGAGGGGGCAAAACTTAAAATCTTTATATAGGTGCTATTTTTCTCCTATGTTAACTGGAAATGTTTTCAGAAACAATGTGACAGCTAAAGAGTTCAATAACAGTACAATTTCAAGTATATTCATTACTGCTAGCACAACATTGTTATGGTGGGAAATAAAACCAAGCGTATTTTTTCTCCTAAAAATCTGAGTTGAAATGGCATATAATAATGACATATGCATTAAATTGCAAAAACAATGATAACAAACTCCAAAAAATGCAACCATAGCAAATACAATAAGATTTTTGAAATAATCCATAACATCAACTTTCACTACGTTGTCTTAAAAGACGGCATTAGGTTGCTTTTCTAGGCACAAAGTTGAAAAAGAGATTTTGCACCAGGAAGCATTGTTCTTAAATAATTGACTAAAAGATGTGATGTGACACAAAAGCAATCCTCTGTGAAATTTACCAGTGTTTTGCTTCTTTCTTGGAAGCACATGAGCTCTGCTGGGAGCAGCCCTCAGCATACAGCCCAAGACAGGCGAGCGAAGGCTGTAGGGAGCCAGAAGCATGTTGTTTGGAGAAACATCCTACCGAAAGGAGCAAGATTTGTTTGCTACAGAGAGCAGACACAAAAGGCAGACTTCAGAGTAATGGAAAGGAGACTTATCTGGACACCCGTGGGAATGGATAGAAAAGGGAACAACAATGAATTGTTTTCTAACCTAAAAAACCCTTTGAAAACCCACGAACTGAGAAGCAAGGCAGTAGGATGGGAGACACGACAAAGTCCACCCTGCCAGCATATCACTGGCATGTATCAGACTCCTGTTGAAACCAATTATCAACTTTGTCTGCCTCAGGACACCTGCTCTACTCTTTCCTGGTTTTATTGCTCTACATCTAAAATCTTTGGCTTTGGAGACCAAAACTGATATACTAATTTTAAGAAAATGGTGGAAGATTTGAATATCAGGGTTCTTGGCCTGTGTAGGATGCCTTCACATGGGTGTCTTGTTTTATAAGGGAACAAAATTCGGGTCATATTATTACTGTCAGAGCTTCATAGATGCAGACCTAATGTCATTGTACCAGGAGGAGGTAACAAATCAGTAAAATAGTCTCACAGTTCAGATCCTTTAATGCGTAATCTCACTGACACAATATGATACTTCTGTTTTGTAAAAAACAACTCAAATGACAGAACTATTTATTGAACCATTGAAAAAAAGCCCACTATTTTGTATTTCAAGCCACCATCTGAACATTTCCAAGTGTTTCACCACTTGTTCCAAGACAATTAGACAAGTTAAATATTGTGCAATTTATACAATGGAGCTAAAGGCTACCTTCTTGTATGATTTCCTTATGCATGTCAGCTTCAACTTAGGTCCTGCATCACCACAGAGGCAGCTGCTTCATGTTCGTTTGCGACCTTATTGTCATACACAGAATTCTTACTGGTTTTATATCTACTCTTGTGAGTTTTATTATTATTTTCTTTTCTATAAATAAAGAGTTATCCTGACAGATCTCGGGGGAAAAAAAAAATTAAAAAGAAATCATTTTGTAGAAGTGGAAGAAGAAGTTTTCTTAAAAACAGAAGGAAATATGTGCCTTAAAGCCAAAGTTACTTGAAAATCAAATCTTAGATGACCCATTCACTTTAAAGTTTCTTTTTACTCACTATATAAACTTACAAGTTTCATGAAGTGTCAGATTCTCAAATATACTGAAGCTCAACTATATGCTGTTCTGCTAAAATAGGGGAATTCAGAGGATCTTAAAATAGGAACTATGTAGCTTTTTAAACTAAGTACTCTGCAGGAAGCTAAGCTCTCACCACTTTTCATTTTAAATGGAGAAGGCATTTCATCAGCCCAGTAGTTAAAAAAGTTATATTGTTTTTTAGTGTACTGTTGGTGTCTAATGTTTCATTTTGATGAACACTGAGCACATGCAGACTACATGTGTTAGATTGATGTCATGTCATTTGTACATGCATTTATCGTAGAATCATAGAAACTTTAAGGTTGGAAAAGACCTCTAGGATCATCAAACTCCAACCATCAACCCAACACCACCATGTCTACTAAACCATGTCCCAAAGTGCCATGTCTACATGCTTTTTGAACACCTCCAGGGATGAGGTGTACAACCACCTCTCTGGGCAGCCTGTTCCAATGCCCAACCACCCTTTCCATGAGGAAGTTTTTCCTACTATCCAATACAAACCTCTCCTGGAGCAATATGAGGCTGTTTCCTCTTGTTCTATCACTTGTTATTTGGGAGAAGAGACCAACACCCACCTCACTAAAACCTCCTTTCAGGTAGTTGTAGAGAGCTATCCAGTCTCCCCTCAGCCTCCCCTTCCCCAAACTAAAAAACCCCGGTTTCTTCAGCCACTCCTCACAAGACTTGTGCTCCAGATCCTTCATCAGCTTTGTTGCCCTTCTCTAGACACGCTCCAGCACCTCAATGTTTTTCTTGTACTGAGAGGCCCAAAACTGAACCCAGAACTCAAGGTGCGGCCTCACCAGAGCCCAGTAGAGGGAGGGTGATCCCTACCCTGGTCCTGCTGGCTTGTATCCTGATATAAGCCATGATGCTGTTGGCCTTCTTGGCCACCTGAACGCACTGCCAGCTCATGTTCAGTCACTGTCAACCAGCACCCACAGGTCTCTTTCCTCCAGGCAGCTTTCCAGCCACCTATCCCCCAGCCTGTAGGCTGTTGTGACCAAACTGTAGGACCTGGCACTTGGCCTTGTCCCAACCCCATGTCGGGGAGGTTTCAATATGATCCCAAGGACAAGATTAAGACACAAATGAGGTCAAATGCCATGCAGCCTTATGAACTTTATTTCGCTGAACAAGAGAAGGGGATCAGATGGAAAAGTGGTGTGAGGAAGGGAAGGGAAGGGAAGGGAAGGGAAGGGAAGGGACAGAAGTCAGGTAACCCAGCATGGAGGAGGAAAGGAGTACGAGGAAAAATAATTAATTACCCACCACGGATCCAGCGATGTCCAATTGGTTCAGTGTCTATGCAGGCATTGAGGTATCTTCGAGAACAGGTTCTGGAAGGCGCACAGGGAGGAGGGAGGAGCAGCAGCAGCAACAACAACCACTCGGGGAGCACATGCGGTCCTTTTATGGGGGTGTTTACTCATGCGTAAAACGCGTTAGTGTATGTGCAGTTCATGTCACACATGCTGTCTGTTTAGGCAACCCTCCCTTGCTGGTTCACATGGTGAACCATGTGCAGGTGTGGTGCGGTACCTCTCTGCACATTGTCATTGTGGTTTCTTCAGAGACAGGGTGTTGAAGTCAGGAAGCAGTGGTGGTGCAATAGCAATGTCAAGACAAACCTCCTTCATAGCGGTCTTCTACAGCCTTCTTAAACCTCTTTACAGCTGGCCTCAGCCCACTGATCCAGCCTGTCCAGATCCCTCTGCAGAGCCTTCCTACCCTTAGGCAGATCGACACTCCCACACAACTTAGTCTCATCTGCAAACTTACTGAGGGCACACTCGACTGGCCCCAAGACTGAGCTCTGGGGAACACCTCTTGTGACCGACTGCCAATTGGATTTAACTCCATTCACCACATCTCTCTGGCCTCATCCTTCCAAACAGTTTTTCAGTTAGTGAAAATAGTATGTGTCTAAGTCATGAGCCGCCAGTTTCTCCAGGAGAATTCTGTGGAAGACAGTGTTGAAGTCTTTACTGAATTCCAGGTAGAGAACATCCACAGCCTTTTCCTTGTTCACTAGGCTGGTCACCAGGTCATAGAATGAGATCAGGTAGGTCAAGCAAGACCTGTCTTTCATGAACCCATGCTATCTGGGCCTGATCCCCTGGTTGTCTAGGACATGCTTGGTGATCACACTCAAGATGATCATCTCCATAATATTCCCTGGCACCGAGGTCAGGCTGACAGGCCTGTAATTTTGCGGATCCTCTTTCAGGCCCTTCTTTTAGATGGGTGTCACACTGACAAGCCTTCAGTCGTCTGGGACCTCCCCTGTTAACCAAGACTGTTGACAAACAATGGAATGTGACTTGGCCAGCTCCTCCACCAGCTCCCTCAGTACTCTCTCGGGCAGATCCCGTCCAGCCCCATAGACTTGTGAGTGTCCAGGTGGTGCATCAGGTCATTAACTACTTCCTCCTGGATTATGGGGGGTTTATTCTGCCCTCCATCCTTGTCTTCCATCTGAGGAGGCTGAACGCCTTGGGAAAAGCTGGTCTGACTGCGAAAGACTGAGACAAAGAAGTCATTAAGTACCTCAGCCTTTTCTTCATCCTTGGTGGCCATGTTCCCCTCCACATTCAATAAAGGGTTGAGATTCCCCTTGACCCTCTTTTTGTTGCTAATGTATTTGTAAAAACATTTCTTGTTATCCCTTCCCACAGTGGTCAGATTGAGTTCTAGCTGGGCTTTCGCCTTTCTAATTTTCTCTCTGCAAGACCTAGTGAGATCCCTGTATTGTGGAGTTACTTGACCCTTCTTGCAAGAGTGGTAGACACTCCTTTTTTCCCTGAGTGCCAGTAGAAGTTCCCTGTTCAGCCAGACTGGTCACTATCCCCATCAGTTCTTATAGCACATGGGGACAGCCTGCTCTGGTGCCTTTCAGACTTCCTTCCTGAAGAATGTCCAGCCTTCCTGGACCCCTTTGCCCTTCAGCACTGTCTCCCTAGGGACTCTCTCAACCAGTGTCCCGAGTAGGCAAAAGTCTGCCCTTTGGAAGTCCATGGTAGCGATTTTGCTGATCCCCCTCTCCTTTCCTCGCAAAGGATTGATAAATCTCTCATTTTATGTTTGCTAAGCCTGAGATGGCCTCTAACCACCACATCTCCCACCAGTCCATGTCTGTTAGTAAACACCAGGTCAAGTGAGGCACCTCCCCTGGTAGACTCGCTTACCAGCTCTTTCAGGAAATTATCTTCCACACACTCCAGGAACGTGCTGGACTGCTTCCTCTCTGCTATGTTGTATTTCCAGCAGACATGCAACAAGCTGAAATTCCCAACGAGAACAAGGGCTAGCGATTGTGAGACTTCTGTCAGTTGCTTGTAAAATGTTTCTTCTACTTCTTCATCCTGGTTGGGTCGTCTGTAACAGACTCCCAGTAGGACATCTGCCCTGTTGGCCTTTCCCCTCATCCTTACCCATAAGCACTTGACCTTACATCAGAATCATTGAGCCCTATACAATTGAAACAGTTCCTAACATGCAGAGCCATCCCACTGCCTCTCCTTCCTTGCCCATCCCTTCTGAATAGCTTAGCCATCTATTGCAGCACCTCAGTCATGAGGGTCATCCCACCATGTGTCTGTGATGGTGACTAAGTCATAGCTGTCCTGCCTGATATTCTCCCTGATATCCCACAGAAACTATACTAAATAAACAAATTAAAACAAACAGACAGACAAACAGAAAACAAACAAACAAACAAAAACACCAAAAAAAAACCAGAAAAACAACCAAAACCATCCCTTGGATACTGACTGTTTTGGACTTATTTTTGATAATTATTGTGAAATTTCTGCAACTACCCCAATAGGTACTATTCAAGTTTTGTTAATTTAATCTAAGCATATGTACTTAACATACTATCTTTATAGTATCTGATCTGTCTTATTTACTTTACTGTCATCATTTGAGTAGCAATATTTCAAAAATCTTCCTAATCAGACCAGAATAAGGAAAACAAAAAACCAAAAGTTAATGTATTATTTCCCCCCTCCAATTCTATTTCTGCTGTTACTGTTTTCATTCTTTTATCTGCTATGTCTCCTTTAAAAAGTCTGAATTTTCCTTTACATATTTAATGAATCAAGATGAAAATTTGAATAGCTATTGTTGTCTAATTCTCAAATGATATATTTGGCCTGAAAAGTATGAATGGAGTTAGCAACTAGACTACCACAATTGACCTTCACTGGCAAATACCTGACCTTTCAGAAGTGATCTTTCAGAATGGATTTTCACTCACCTGCAGAGAAGAAGGTTGTTATCCCATATTTAAATAAGGAGAAAGAATATTCATAAGATTATATTTCTTTGAAATTATAGAGATGTTAGACTATTGGAATGGATAATATCTTTTTGTGGTTTGGCCAGGACAATGTCATATAAATTTGATGAAGTAGAAAAAGAGAATATTTATAGATTTAAATGTTTTTCAAGAGTCTGAATAAAATTTGGATTATATAAGTGTTCAGACTTATTCTTCAGTATGAACACAAATTAGATGCATAAGATTCACTTTTTGATGGAAAAGCAATGTTTCTTTGATCTTAGATATTTCCAGATATGTGTAGTTCTATCCACATATATTTTTTTCTAATGTAATTCAAATATCTATGCATATATAAGCCTTAGAAAAAAGTTCAGTGAAAGCAATCATTAAACATGACAAACAAATTGAAGAACACCTCTAGAAAAAAGTATATGAACTCATATCCATAGTGGTAAGGCCAGGTGATGAGATAGAGAATTTTATTTTCCTTGGGAGATTTTTGGACAATAGAAAGACTAAAGATTCTTTAATTACTGTAGAGTGTTTGCTATTTAAAAAAGACCACACACTGTGCTTTCATCAGTGGCATGTTAATATGTGTAGTTATACTGGTACTAAGGAAACTTACAAGTGTAAAATAATAGTATTTGATAATTGCAAAGAATGGAGTGGTCTTGGAAGGAGAGTAAATGCTCTCTGCCATTCTAAAAGATCTTATTAAGCTGTCAAATGTCTAGGTAAAATGTGATTGTTAGTGACAGACCGCAATAACCCTACTAGGTAATTTACACTCCTTCTGGTATTCATTGCTTCTGCAGTAGCATTAATGTGAGTTTTGTGTTGATACAAATATGGCTGTCATGAATGTGAAAAGAAAAAAAAAAAGGGTGTGGAAAATGTGTGAAAACTCCTTCAGGTCAGTTTTCAGAGTGAAAAATGCAAATCTGACAAAAGTGATTTTTAAATTTTGAGTATAACTGAGGTTTTCTACATTCCATTGAAAGTGAGGAAAAAAATCTTTTGCCTCCCATAATGTTTTAGGGGACTGTTAAAGGAAAATGTTTATTTTAAACAGATTACACATGGAACATCCCTCACTACTATAATGGTAATGTTCCATTAATAAACCTTAGGGAAAAAAATAAATATGGAAGCAGGCTGTAGCAGAAATTTTTATGCACAAAAGATAACAGATTTTTAATTAAATATATTAAGAAATTCCTTTGACACATCAATAATGTTCATATTGCAGCACTAGAATTTTTTGTGTGATAAGATGAATGCAGAATAGCATGAAATCATTGTCAGAAACTGTCCCTCCCCACTATTAGCTTAATAAAGGTGTTACTTTCTGCTTAAATCTAACCTGTATTCTCTTGCATTCTTGATCAATGAGATGATGGGGAGTATAAATTTGCATAGCATCCACTTTGCCAAGTAATGAAATAGATACAATCGATGAGATGCATACATTAGCACACACCCAAGCTGATATATTTACAGAGCATGCTACAGCATCTTACCTCAGAGACGCTACCACCATCGCTTATAGTCTTGGTCTTGACCAGCAGCAGGTCCATCTTGGAGCCGGCTGGCATTGCCTCAGACACAGGGGAAGCTTCTAGCAGCTTCTCACAGAAGTCACCCTAACAGCCCCTCTCCCTCAAAAAAAGTCTTGCTATTCAAACCTTCTGGGTTTAATCAGAAGTCCAAATCAGATTGTGTTATTAATTTAAACCAGACACAATGAGCATCTTTTGGAGAAAAAGAATCCTGTGTCCCCTCCCAGCTTCTTGGGTGCCCCCCACCTTCTCGTTGGCAGGCCAGTACAAGAAGCTGAGAAGTCCTGGACTGCTTGACAATAACTAAAACCATCAGTGTGTGATCAACATTATTATCATCCTAAATCCAAAACACAGCACTGTGCCAGCTCCTAGGAAGAAAACTAACTCTATCCCTGCTGAAACCAGAACAAAAACTTCTACTGCATTTCATTCCTAGAGCTGCTTATGCCCTTTTTAAAACCAAGCACTTCTGACAGCACCATTTCATTTCTTTCTGTACTCTTTTTTCCAAGGGCATTGATTGTTGACACCTACCTTTGGTTGGTAGAGCCTCATTTAAAGGGTTTTAGGGTCTTCTGTTTTGAAAATTCACTGTAAAAAGATATCACCTCAATTAGTGGGTGTCAATGCACATTCACTAATATTTATTCATACTTGTAAGAGTAAATTGCTGTACCTTTCCCCTTTAAGATCTTACCTTTCATCAGATGATCTGTATAACATTACTGCTACATAACTGATAAAATCTATTATTGCAGAGACAAGAGAGCATGGGAAAATCATCTGGACTATGATGTAGTTCAGTAGTAAAATTTCTAACTACTCTAGGAGTCTAGTATCAAAAGAAAACTTTCTTCTCATGTGAGAAATTGAAGGGAATATTGTAAAAATGTATGATTGCAATAAACAGGCTAAAAGGAGAGGTTCAGAAAAGGATTTAGTTCACGTGATTTTTTGTCACTAGGTACTCCTAGAATGAAGGAGTAAGTATTTTCAATTTCATTTTGTGGGGGTTTTTGGAGCGGAAATGGGCTGCTGTTTTCAGTCAGATAAACTAGACATTGTTGCTGTTATGGATCACAAACATTTTATTGGTATGGCACTTTATAATGAGATACTATCTTTTGAGCAAACTATCACTCAAAGTGATATGTAAGACAGCATTGGACTCATAAGCCTTACACCAGCCATGGAAAATATGTGGTCCTGTGAAAGTTCAGAAATTCATTAGAATGATGCCAGGAGAAAAATAAAGATTGTGAGGGTTTAATCATTCTATTACCCTTCCTTAAGTCAGATTACTTTGTATAATTTCAGACAGATATACTCTAAATAAATTAAAGACAATTTACAAATTCTGTTGCAAAACCTCTAATAAATTATTAGTTATTTTAATCAATAACTTTGATAAAAGAACTAGTACATCAAAAACAATAATAAAAACATAAAATGAGCTATGTCTAATAGAGTTTTTTCCACTTGCAGACAGATTTCTATAAAGGCCTTGATTTGTTCATTTTTAACAGCAGGATGTGTTGGAGAAGATGAATTTTTATTGATGTCTGATTTGACCCATTTATCCATAAGCAGAGAATTGACAGTATTCCTCACTGCTTAGTATCCTTCAGCTTATTAAAAACTTTTTAAAACATTATTTTCTCTTTTTCTCTCTCTCAAAATATTTTTTTTCCTATTAAAAGCCCTTTTTTTCAAATCCTTAGTTTAAACTCTCCTTGAGGCTACTTCTTACTGATCCATGCCCTTCTTGAGATGAGGTGATCAGAATTAGAAACAGTATTTGACAATGTTAAGTACAGTAGCAATTACCTTCATCACAGGGATGCTACTCTCCCACTTTTCCTCTTCTTTTCCTACTACAAGCACAGTGGATCAGTCAGTTTTTGACAAGAGAAATTTTATCTACTTCAGTTCCAACATAGAAAGTATTTCTATAACTGCACACTTTTCTTCAAATAAGATGCTAAGATGACAATGTTTAAATTGCCAAATCTATCTTCTACACAACTTATTACAGGAGGGAAAAAGATTGCAGTTACACTGACTAGGTAGTATATACTTTAATACATTAAGATCAGCTGCTTTCTAGTATATTTTATAATATCATGCAGGTGCTTTCCAACCCGTGCATGTGTCTTTACTTTCCATGGGAAAAAGACATAGGTATATGGTTTTGTGCTAATGCAAAGCAAAGTTGAAGCTAGAGCCAAGAACTGTGCAAATTTTTCTGAATGCCTTAGTTTAAGTGTGGCCAGAATGATAGAAAGAAGAAACAGTCTCATCTTTAAACAAGTCACAGGAGAAGTGGAAACAGCCTCAACTTGCGCCTGGGGAAGTTTAGATTGGATATTAGGAAAAATTTCTTCACCAAAAGGTTTGTCAAGCACTAGAACAGGCTGCCCAGAGAAGTGGTTCAGTTGCTGTCCCTGGAGTTATTTAAAAGACGAGTGGATATGGTGCTTAGGGACATGGTTTAGTGGTGGGCTTGGCGACACTAGGTTAGTGTTTGGACTAGGTCTTAAAAGCCCTTTCCAACCTAAATGATTCTGTGATTCTATGATTCCATCTGAGATTCTATTCTAACTGCACGGTTTCAGGGGCCTCATGCTTTGTGTATCAACCTTTCCACTTGTGCAACAATGGAGGAGAGAAAAGAGTATCTATTTATTTTTGCCTCTGTTTTGAGAGAAATTGTACTAGAAAAATTAACTTACTTTTCTTTTATTTTTTTTAGATTTTATTTAACTCTTTACTACTTTTCTAAAAATATTCACAGAAATTTGTCATCCAAAAATGACAATGATGTATATTCGTGCTTACTAGAGTTTGATTTTTCCGGGGTTGAGGGGATGAGAGAAGGAGAAGAGGTGAGAGAGGACATGCACACATTATGTCTAAAAATAATGGGAAAGGTTGCTCACAAGTGGACTGAAATCTTTTCTCTCCACTGTTATTAAGGAGAACTGAGTTAGAGGCATTTTGTCCATTACTGACAGATAGTGTGGGAGCTCCTGTGTGCTGACACCCGAGAGTCAGTTCAGTGGCTCATGGAGGAAAAGAAGTGCTGCAGGTGCAGGGGTGCCAAAGCTTTCCTTGTTGGCTCAGCAATATGCATTGTCATCTTCCCACCTGAATGCAGATAGCTGCCTCCTGCACAAATCAAACAAATCTGCAATCCATCAAACTTTTATATTATAGCCATGCATTTTAGTGCTGAAGAACAACTTTATACTTTCTGTACTAGCCTCCTAAATAAATACAGACTCTGAAGTTAGACACATATAGAGACTGGAGTGTTTACTTATCCATTTCAGTTCACCACATCTCTCTTACATCTGATTTATCCATCAATAAATCAAATGTGCAGATTAGACAAATCACATTTGTTAGTAACAGTTCCTGTACAAAACATCTTAATCCCATTTCATGCTTTTTATAGAGTGCTATTAATTTTTGCCTGCTTGTTACTTTTCAGGAATGTTAGATACACATTAAGAAAATATTTATTGAAGTTAAATAGTCATTTTATTAAAACTGGACATAGAAATATCGACACTGAAGCCAGCATTTAACTCTGCAAACTCAGGTTACCTTTGGGGAAGAATGATAAACAATGTTAATAGTTTATTTAAATTCAGAAATAGCTATCACATAGAGGAAAAATGTGAAGTTGTGTGGTAGAAAAAGGCTATAATTTCACAAAGAATAATTTTTTTTTCTCTCCAGGGCTCAGGATGCCCAGGCGTTTAATGACCTTTGTTGAGGCACAGATCGAGGAATTTATTTTCTGGAATCCATACCACATGATCAAAGGAAAATTGCTTCCCGTCTAATATAATGTCCCCTAGAGTACCTGCAGCAGGACCTAATAGCAGTCATTGAAAATATACTATAGGCAATCCAATTTTTTTTTTTTTTTTTACAAATATACTTAAAGAAGTAGATCAGAGTTTCTAGGCCCAAAGAATCGGTATAGAACTGAGCTGGTGTTTGATTTTGCTTCATGTCTGGCAAAAGGGAAGTTTGCCTACTCCTTTTCCTTTCTGACTATACCTTAGGATCCACTAAATAGGATGAAAATACTAAAATGTTTAACTTGGCAGGAATAACAATGACTTGATATGTAGTATATTTTAATGTTACTTAATGAGAAGTTTGAATTGGAGCTTAAAGTTTTTAATGAAACAGTCTAAGTGACTGTGATGAAGGGAATCTGGCCTCCTCTGTAAGACTCTCAATATAAAAATCCCTACCTGGCTCAAGCCAAAACAAATCTGGGGTGAGGATGGAGGTGGGGGATGTTGGTGGTTTCAATATGAGCCTTAAAGATTGTATGTCTCACACAAATTTGCCTCATTCAAGTATTATGAAAACAGCCTATGAAAAAAATGTCATCAGCCTTTAAACTTTCTCGTGTTTTCAATAAAAAGCAGTATAGAAAAACAAGAGTTCATGATAACCTGATTTACTGGGCTTGCATGACATGATCCATTGCTGCCCAATCTTGGTCAGGAATCTCTTGACTGAAGTGTGTTGGTACTGAAGGAAGGCAGCCTATGAAAATAACCTTACGTACTGTCCTGTTCTTTAGTTTTTCCCTAAGGATCGCCTGTTCTCTAAAGGATGGCCTGAAGGGTTAACATACCTTTGGTCTGATCCAGAAAAGCCATTTTGTTATGTCAACCTACTGTTTTTGGATGGAAGTGTTTAAATACCTCCATACCATGTTCTAAGCCACACTTAGGATATGCGTTCGGTCCTGCCAAAAGAAAGGGGATGGCACAGTCTGTGCGGCACCCTTGCTTTAGTTCTACCTGTTCCCAGTACTTCCTGATTGCGCCTGGGAGAAGGCATTATATCTTGTAAAGGAGCTGGGGTGCAAACCAGCATACTCTGCAGGAGAGGCAGGGTACAAGACGTGAAAAATACATTTTAAACTATTGGGGAGCTCAGATAAAGAGAAGCAAGTCAGAAAGAAAAGCAGGATATGCCAAGAATCTCCTTGATGATCTCAAAACGCTATAAACACATTCTTTATTCTTACACATCATCAATCACTATTGTAGTTATACAATGATGGCTTAAACCAGCTTCGGATGTACAGCGATATTTAAAAAAATATTCAGGTATAGCAATATTTAAAAAAAAAAATTAGGAATTTTGGCGTCTGAATTCATAGGTGTCTAGCTTGACTGTTCTTCCTGAATATTCTAGAAGTAAACATTCTTTATGGTAAACCAAACACCTAAAACTCTTTTGAAAAATACAGGTACTGCATCTGGAGAGGGTAGGAGATGAATAGTACTTTTTCATGGAGCAGCTGTGAAAATCAGACATAAAATGAAAACTGCTGGAGTAGGAAATTAAAGTAAATTAAAAATACACATGTAGCAGGTCTTAGTTTCTTTTCAAGTTGTAATGACTATAAAAATGCTAATTTTACTCCTATTTTTTTTCTTAACCAGAATGTTTTCTTTAAATTTCAGTGATATCTACAAGGTTGGATTTTATGAAGTTTACATCTGAAACCATTTTTCAAAGCCCCTAACCAGAAAATAGTGCTATTGCATAGTTGTAGGTTCCTCACACAGTTTGGCATGCAGGATTCAAGCCAAACACTGCAGAGTTTTGTAATTAGAAAATATATATTTTTTTTCTTTACAGTCTAATAACTTAAAATTAATTTAACCACTTTCATCCAAACAAGGACAAAATGCTCTTTGGACTAACAACTGTCATGGAAAATGTCAGTGTGAAAATGGGAAAAGTGGTTGAACCAAAGCTGCTAAAACAGTATTGAAAACTGAACTCTTTGAGTACGCAAATGTTATAGTCAGATGATCAATTTTTAATTACTTTTGGAATGGTACTGAAAAGACTATAATATGGTAATTAAACAGAAAATATTTTCTTTCAAAGTGTTGATAAAATACAACATAAAATTAATCCAAATAATGGAATTTATTACCCTTTTTATAGACTAGTTTTCATTTCATATCAGCAATCTTGTGTATCCCGATCTTTTTCAGAGGCACCTTTTAATTTCATGACTGTATTAACCTACAAAACACTAGCCGAGTATCACTTTGATCATTGCATTATTAAACGGGGTGGAGGGGGGGAAGATGTATCAATGTCACTTGACATTTAAACAACATACATGTATGAAATTACTTACCCATTCCACGAGGCGACTCCAATGTTTTACTGGTTTGCCACACAGTATTCCTCATTTAAATTCAAAAAAGAGCACGTAATTTTCTTTCTGTGATTATTTCCATCTTTCACATTTTCCAAGTGCTTTGTTAATTTTACTTTTTGAAAAGTAAATCTCTGAAGAGTTGAGCTACTGCAGAAGATGCAGTGATGTAGAACTTGTATAAGGTAAAAGGAAATTTGTATTTTAAATGTGAACATGGAAAAGAAGTTCATTAAATTAGGAAGCAACTGAAAAGATTTTAAGTGTATCCGTTTAATCAGGACTAACATTGCTTGTGAATAATTTTCCGCTGCGGATTTAACAAAGAATAACAACATTGTGTTTAAAGGGAACAATTAATTTTGGAAAGAACATTTTAAACAAACAAGGAGCCTGTGGCAATCTATGATTGTCTAAATGAATGTAATCTTTCCCATTCCTATACTTACAGTTATTTCTTCATTGTATTAAGTATTTAATGGTTTAGACTTGGGTTAAAGTGTCCAAAGACCCAAGAAGTGGACAGTAGGAGACAGAAGAAATAGAGAACATGAGGCCTGGTTCTGAGTGCCCATGGTGCTCCAGTTCCCTTTGAATAACTCCTTTAATTTCCATTCCTCCCTTGCTCCAAGTCTTCCAGTTTCAGAAAGTTCTGCTCCACTCTTATAACAGGGCTTCACCTGGAGTCTTATTTTCCTCTCTTCTTTCAGTGATACTAGACTTGACTTCCTCATTCTGTATCCTTTCCCTCATTTTTCACCACACAGTTTGCAAGTATCTTTGTATTTCTTCTCTCCTGTAGCTGGAATACCTTTCTAGTGCTGGTCCATTAAGCTTCTACTGACTTCTTATGAAATACATCTTTGATGAATTAGCAAATTGTTCAAATAACAAGATGGTTTTGTTCTAGGTTAATAATTTTGGACCACAGTACTAGTTTTCTATCTCTAGCTGACTTCCATAATGTCCAAAAATTTAGATACCTGTGATTAATGTAAAAGCCACATACAAAATTCCCACATTAATCTGCAACACAACATTTATAATGGGTTTATCTAGCTTCCAGTTTAGAGACTAGAATGAGATTTATTTAAGAAGCAGGAAAGATTTTCCCTGAAAATCTGAAAAAATAGTGTTAAACACTTTTCTGCCAATACAGTAGGTCACCTGCATCAAAGTACTCCACATACAGCTTGTGTGGATTTTATCCTTTTCTGGGAGGTTGCATGTGCAGTCTTCCTCCATTCCCCATGGGGTACAGCCCTAGAGAGAAGAGACATCAAAGCAAGATGGCTGGTATGAAAGAATCACGTCCTTCAAGCTCAAGAAAGGCCCATCTTGAAAAGTGAGAAATCAATCAAAGGCAGAAGGAGACCTGCACAGGTAAGCAAGGAGCTCCAAGCTGAACTCAGACACAGTAAGTGAGGGTACAAGCAGCAGAAGCAAGGGCAAGTGACACATGAGGAATATAGAACTGCTGTCTGAGCTTGGATGAGGGAAATGGGGTTAGGAATGCCAAAACTTACCTGGATTTGAATGTGAAGAGCAACAAGAAAGCTTTCACAGATACTTATATAAGGAAGACTAGGGAAATTGTGCATCCATTGATGAATGGGGCAGCAGATATGGTGACACAGAACACGAAAAAATTGGAGTACTGCATGTCTTCTCCACCTCAGCCTTTCCCAGGTTGTGGGTTGACCCTGGCTGGAGTCCAGGTACCCACCAGAGCTGCTCTATCACTTCCCTCCCTAACTAGACAGGGGAGAAGAAGGATCTTAGCTATGTGCATAAATACCTGATTGTCAGTCTGCAGAATGGTTCTTATCCCTTCCTGTCCATTGTGTCCTGAGTGCATGCTGGTCCTTGTTTCACTTAATGGCAGTGCTCCCATCAAGCGTCTGACCTGAACATAAACTGTGTGTTAAGCTGAAATCTGGGCAGTAGTTGATTAAATAGTAACACTGATGGAAGGGATGAGGGACCCAGACTGTCCTCAACAGTGCCTGCTGACAGGACAAGATGCAGTGGGAACAAATTGAGAAACTTCAAATTCCACATGAGTACAAACCAACTTTTTATTGTAGGGTTAGTCAGACTCCAGATCAGGCTGCCCAGGGAACTTGTGGAATCTTTATCCATGGAAGTATTCATAACCTACCTAGACCCATTGTGAGCAATCTGTTCTAGCCCACCCTACCTGAGCAGGGACATTGTATTAGATGGTCTCACAAGGTCCTCTCCAACCTAAACACTGCTGCAATTCTGTGATTCTATAAAATAGAGGGAAAATGCTCAATGTGAGACAGAGAATAAAGCCCACACAGTAAAGATGATTTCAGGCATCTCTTTTCTGCGCTATTTTTTTAACACCTTACACATGTTCAGAGAGCTAGCTGACATGAATTCCACTTTAAACACAAATATTCTCCTGTTTTACTGCATTGAGCTTTTGGAACTCTAAATCAGCAATGTGAGTCCACTCCCAGAAGGAAGAACTTGCCACCCCTTTCCACCCACTGTACTTCTTTTATATGGCTATTGCACTCTTCCACAAGTTTGGCAAATGGGAATGTTGGATCAGCTACTTAGCTTAAACTGCCACAACTGCTTCCCAACTTATTTTACACCTAACTGTAATCCTTACCACTCCGCAGCTAAGACATGAGTATATGCTGCTGCCTGCCAACTTTCCTGCAGCAGCAGTAAAATGTGGGAGAGAAAAAAGAAACCTGCTTTGAAATTGCTAAAGCAAGTTATCTCCAAACTTTGCGTCTCGGCGCTTTGCTTTTGGGTACTGCAACACTAATTGACAGAATTCTTCCTATTTTTCCTCTCTGTTTATAGTTTCAATTAATCTGATGGAGTTTCACACTTTCTGATTATGTTCAGTGTTAATTTTATTTCTAGTGCTATTTTCCAGAATCAGATGGTATTTCCTTTAAATAAGCAGTCTGTGCAAGCTTAGTGTTGTGTGTCCTCAAAACATTGATATCTGTTAATTCCTTTGATGATTTGTAAAAATAATAGTCTGAATTCACCTTTTCCACATTATAAGCAATTCAGATCAACATAGCAAACTACCCTGTTATTCCATAACCATTTTAAAATCAATATGATTTTACAGTCTCTGTCAGGGTAATGGACTAATTTTGTGCAATTTTCAGTACCCATTATGGTTTTTGTCAGAGGAATGAAAAGGTAATTAGAAAAAAAATAAATTACACACATGCACAAAAAATATGATAACCCATCTTTATGACAAGAACTTCCAGAGATGATGAAGACTAATCGTTATCTCATGCCAATTGTAAAATATTTCTCAGGACAGCAGTATAACATCAACCCATTTGTATGAAAAAAATCCCACATTTTAAAAGCCTTTTGATGGTTAAGCCTAACCTCTGTCAGAATCAAAAGAATAAGAAACAAGATATTATTCTTTGTATGAGCATATTACTAAATCAGTCTTCAAAACAGAAAAAGTTGTATGTGTGTGCATACGCATTGTGGAAAAAAAAGTACAAACATACAACACATGTCTCCACCTAAGTTATCAACTTCTAATTTTTCTTTTTTCTCAAAATGTGAGTTTGTTTTTCCTGAAGAAAGATTAAGTATGTAAAAAAATGTATGTTGTAATGACATATAAAGCTGACTCTGAAAACAAAACCAATCCATTCCAACCTACCTCTGTTACTTCAAGGTTTTCATTTTCCCTCATCAAGTGTGAACTTGATACTGGAGAATACTGAACTTATTTTAGAATGAAGTGTGGCAGAAATTTAAGTTTCTGTCTCCCTTCCATTTCTTCAGGACCACTTTTGGGCTAAAAAATAGTCAAACTCCTCAAAGCAGCCGGCAGTCCAGATGCCCTGAGCATCTGGACTGCAGAACTTGTTGGAATATGCTATAACTTCTCCCAGCTCTCACACTCAGGTTTTCATTCTCAAGTTTATTTTTAGAGGACGAGAGAGAAAGTGAGAAAGAAGAATTGGGATGCATCCCAGACATGTATTAAGACCTGGAAAGGCACTATAAATGTAGTCTCTTTGGAGAAATGTTCTTCCAAAGAAGGTGGAATGAAAGAATTAAACAGCAAAATCCTTCAGGCTAGGTTGACCAAAAAAAAAGTTTGATTCAAAATAATTGAAGCCATTTGGATAATATATATTCTCCAGGTGGTGACAATAAGAGGTAAGTATAGCCAGATCATAAAAAAATAAATAAAAATTAAAATCCTACCCTGATATTTTTGGTGTAAAGGAAAGCCTTTCCAGCATGTGTCACTGAAGAGGTGTTTTTTTATTTCCAAACTATGTTGTCATGTTCTTATAGTTAGGGTTTATTCCCTTAACCAGATGGAAATTAATTCATGTTTTTCTCAGGAATGGAGTAATCAAAACAGATTTTCATTCAAAAACTCTTAGACTCTGAGAATTCACACAGGGAGCATTTTCCATCCTCTCTCAGAGTACAAAACTTCAATTGAAACAGATTTTAACTTGGTACTTACAAGCCCCCTGGTTTTTTAAGAGATCTGTGAAAGCTGACTAAAAAGTAAGAAGACTAGTATAGCACAGTGCAGTGTAACGTAGAGTAGCATAGCATGGCATGGCATGGCGTAGCACAGCAAAGAAAAGAGAGAA
>VWZZ01003358.1:166-27163 GCA_013399095.1 Psophia crepitans | reverse complement strand
TTGTTTAGTCTGGAGAAGAGGAGGCTCAGGGGAGACCTTATTGCCCTCTACAACTACCTCAAAGGAAGTTGTGGCGAGCTGGACGTCGGTTTCTTCTCGCAGATAGCTAGCAACAGGACAAGGGGGAATGGCTGCAAGTTGCACCAGGGGAGGTTTAGGTTGGAAATGAGGAGAAATTTCTTCTCGGAAAAGGTGGTTGGGCATTGGAAGGGGTTGCCCAGGAAGGTGGTGGAGTCACCATCCCTGGGTGTGTTTAAAGAAAGGTTGGGTGTGGTACTTAAGGACATGGTTTAGTGGTTAATAGGTGGGGGGGGACGGTTGGACTACATGATCTTTGAGGTTTCTTCCAACCTTAATGATTCTATTCTATTCTGTTCTATTCTATTCTGTTCTATTCTATTCTGTTCTATTCTATTCTGTTCTTCTTCAAACTTGCTGCTTCTTTTAATCACATTTACCTTTTCTTAACCTTCTAATGGATATTTCTGCATCTTATATTTTTTGAGATTATTTCCTGTAACACAGACCCTTAAGCTTCAGTTCAAACTGTATTTATTGATGACAGACAAGTTACAAGTCACTGTAGCTAACAGTACTTCTCATACAGGACTATAGCTAATTGTGGCACAAAATATGTAGTGATATATAGTAATAACAGGTTTTTTATATCAACGAAGAATGAAATTTAAGTAACTTTTGGGAAATGAAGATCATTCCAGGAAAAGGAAGAAAAAAACCACCATGAGATTATAGAGCTTTTTTTTGTTTTTCATGTCAGTTGTACATCTTCCGTTAATTCTCATATTTAGGCACCATCACATTACCTAGGTAGTGTGATTTACTGAAATATTAAACATTAGCATTTCTGTAAATCCCCTTGATTTAGTTTTAGCTACTTTGATCCATGGAGAAAGGGGAAGGGGAAGGGAAAAGACAGACACACTTTAAGTACATCTGAAACCAAACAGCATTTGAGTTTCCAAAGCCTCATTTTTTTGTGCTGTGATTTTATCTGTGAAGAGAACCCTGTAGTAACCATCATTCTGATCTCAAAATATATACAGCTTCTGCAGTTACTTTGTATATGGTGTAAAATGTCATGGCAAACCATTAGTGAATATTTTCAATAGTGAGACAGCAGCAATAGTTTTTGTATCCCTTTACAGTAAGTACGGAAAGCATATGCATGATCACCAAATGTCCATTTTCAGGTAAAGAGATATTTTGTATAGACTGTACTGGAGCTGATATGCATTTCTTCTGTTTAGCTAGAAATAATTGACTAACCTTCTGATCCCTTTTCCCATGTCTTGCAGAGGCTAATGAGGTAGATAATGAAAGATTCCAGCCACCTAAATAGTCTCTGCAGCTTTCTGTCCCCTCAAGTTGTAAGAAAATTACTTCTGTACCATCAGCTCCGTGATTTAACTGTGTCTGACAGACACAGAATCTCTGCATGTTATCAGTAAAAAGGATTACAATGCATACATCCTTTTCCTAAAAACAGTAGAAAAAGCTACCTAGATACCTAGTTTGTGCAGCAGTGCAATGTTATTTCTTGAACACCTAACAGGCAGATGATTGACCTCAGGCAAGAAATGGATATTCACAGTTATTCGACAGGTAGAGATTCAGATTAAGTTCCACTTCATTGAAGATATTATCCAAATCATCTGATTAAGGCAGAATCATGTTGCATGGCTGCATTTAGATGTCATCAAAGTAACTAGACTGTCCACTGTTAGACTGTCTCAACCCACAAAATTAGATGCTCCCAGTAGTTCCCAGCATGTTCTACCACAGGAGGCAATCTCTGTCAGACTTTTTGTTCAATTATTCAGATCAAACTTAACTGGAAAAGGAGGACAATCTAAGACCTGAAATCATGCAGTATAATCCTCTGCAAACCAGGAATGAGTGAGCAAACTCAGAACTTAAATTCTGCTTTGGAGAAAGAGAGGAAACCAAACTTCTTTTCAGTTAAGAAAGGCCCTTATGAGACTTTTGATTTTGTTGAACTGCCTTAACTAAATTAGCTGTCTATTACTTTGTACTTCAGCTCAGACTCCTTAAATTTGTTCTTTAGCTCAGAACTCATGTTTCTCAGGACTTCTTGTGACTTTATAACAGAGCAAAGTTAGTGTATTTCCTTAGTCCTTAGAAGACTTGTCCTGCCTGTAACAAGACACAATTGTGTTTGTTCTGTTTGGGCAGATGGTGCCAATATTAGTGTTTAATATTTTAAAATAATCCCTAGAAACTATGTACCAATGAAAACTATGCATAGGAAAATTCAGTGCCATAAGAACAGGGAATTCTTCTCATTCAGCTTCTGATTTTATCAATTCTTAGTAGGAAACTGTCCAATGGATTAGGATAGCTGAGAACATGAAGGCTACTTTAGTCTATGCCAACTGCCAATAGCTCAAGGCTTACTGGGCCATAGGGAACTATACAGACACATTTTTATTTGTCTGCCCAGAGACAGAGAAATAAATGATTTTTAATTTACTTTTCCCCTTAACTAGTTGATTTTCTAATTAATTTGGCCATACCAACATTCCAGTGCCCAGCAAAATTTATTTGAATTGGCAGAGCTGTACAAAAGCTGTGCTTGCAGTACTTCTGTAGCTCTGATTCAAATTCCTCCCATTAGCTACCCAATTAAGCAGAAGGAAGTTTAAATTACCAGCCTCCACTTTATTTATTTATTTTTACAGAAGACTAGTAGTTAGCCATGTTTAAAGTCCAATGAATAGTAAAAGAATATATACTCGATCAAGCCATGAAAGAGATGGGGAAAATCAGAAATAATTAAAGGAAATGAGAAGGAAAGAAAACACATTACCATTGGAGAAGAATTTCTTACTTAATTATGGTCTAATTCAGTGAGTTATTAGGCTTCTATTTAAAAAGAAACATCTGATAATTAAGTAGCTATTAAAACAAATTGCTCATTAGTTTAGGAAACACAGACAACCCTGTTAGTGAAAGGCTACTTCCAAGTTATATAGCTTTAAATAGGTATCTCTTTTTCCAGTAACCCAATTCAATGGAGCCAGCCACACCAATAAAACGTTTTATGTGAATAAGAACAGGAGCTAGAGCTTGCTCTGGCAAAGATAATTGATCTAAGCAGCTTAGGGATACTCTTAGGAAGTAGTCTCTCTGCTCTCTGTTATCTTAAGAATAGTATTGACTGCATAGTCACAGAGAGAGAAATCCTTTCCTAAATAGTAGTATATGTGTTTTGTTTTTTTTTAAATAAACTTCTTACTACATATACACTGATTTAAAACTTTAATTCTGTTGGTCCAAATCAAACCATAAAAGTCCTTTTCAAGCAGGATGAGCTGGTGATCATCACAACTGAAAAGCATATCCACTTGTAGTAAGATATTTGTTTAATTTAAATTAAGCTAACTAAAAAAAACCAAAAGTGAATGAAAAAAGTATTTATACAGTTCGATTCTGCTTGACATCACTGGTGCATATTAAATCTCCTAACTTTATTTAAAGCTAATGTAAAACGGCAATAAGTCTTTTTTTTTTTTTTTTTTTAACACATACTGGAACTTGTTTAGTTTGGAGCATTGACTGTAAGTAAGCAGAGGATTTTAATATTTACAGATATCTCAGCAATATTGATTGTCTCAGCCCTATCTAACTAACTGAGTTTATAAGTAAAAAATTAAAACCGGTTCTGGTATACGGCCTATTTTGATGAAATATCATTCAGGCTGTTCAATCATGAGTCCATTTTCAAAATCACACTACTTGAGCAAGCAGAGAGCCTTTCTATAGAAAGAAGTGAAACTTTAAGTTTTTGACTGCATTGTTCATATAGTCTCAAGAAGATAATATGTTATGGAAATCAGATATTTACAAAGAAAAATAATAACTTAGCAAATATATATTCTTGACTTTTCATTTTAAATGTTTTGGGTTTAGTTTTGTTTATTTTTTTCCTGAAACATATTATATTGAAGTTGTGCTCTTAGAGTGATGATAAGCTTTTATTTTGACTTCAGAGGTTACGAGAGTTCTTGGATATGTTAAGTTGAACTCTACCTTCTAAGCACTGATTCTTCTAGAATGGCATTTATGATTGTAAAGTGTGTGCAAATTAAATGGCAAGAGATTTCTTAAATTTCTTTCCTTTTTTTTTTGTTGTTTTGTTTGATGAGCTACTTTTGCCTTGCATTATTGAGAAGACAACCCAGTATTTAACAAAATTATTCTGTACTTAAAAAAACCGTGTTTCTACCCCTTCTAAAAGTTGAAAAAACCCCAAACTTTTGTTACAAACAATACCTTCTATTTATGACAAAGGACATTTTCAAGTTTAGTTAAAACTATTTTCTCTAAGGGAAGAAGGTAGAGAAAAAAAAAGAAAAAAATAGTTTGTCAAAATTTTTTAGACATGTTTTGCAAGGCAGTATTAAATCAAGATTTATGTGAATATATATACAAAAATATTCAGATTTATGTATAACATTTTCTCAGTCCATATTTAGACTGCTGTACCCCAGAACAGCTACAGTTTCTGTAAGAAATCTTAGAATAACTTTCAAAAATCACAACAATATTGTCCTGATCAAAATTTGATTAGAGTAAAAATCTGTAATTCTGATGCCACTGAGAGATGCCTACATAAGTAAAACTATTTATAATATATTTGTAATATAGGAATTTTTTCTTCAGATTAATCTACAAATGTTATTAATCATCTATCTATTTTGAAAAGGAGAACTTATTAGAAATTATAATAGGAAATATGAACATCATATAATAGATTTATATTACTCAACACACAGCATTGCCTTAAAAATATACAAATAGCCTAAAGCAACCCAGAGAGATTCAAGGAGTTGGAAAGAAGGTGATAATTAGAAATGATCTTTTTTTTTTTAAACTTTGAAATTATGTCAAGATGGACTCCATAGGGTAAATTTGCCTTTAGAAAAACCTTCTTATTTTACACTCCACCTAAATAATAATTTACTTGTTCTGTGCGATATTAAATATTGCTGTGGTCTAAATTTTCAGAAATGGGCAACGGGCTTTTATTTGTTTGTTTTGTTGGGTTTTGGGGTGTTGGTTTGTTGGTTTTTTTTTTTTGTCAAAAAGACCTGGCTTTGAGAAAAAATTTGCCTCTTGTGTATAGCAGATATACTTCAACTAATTCAGCAGAGAATTAGCCAAAAATTTATTAACATATTATTAAATAAATTCATGTTTTCACTAAGGTTTTGTGGGACATAAGTGAACTATTTCAATACCCTCCGTTCATCTCAGATGTTGTGGGGAAGGGAAAACACCAGATACTGGACATATTCAGGCAAGTTTCTAATTTGCTGCTTCATCTATAGGAGAGAAAGGATTCTGATCTCTCTGAAGATCATTTTCTAACAGATAATTTTCTACCTTAATTTTTAGGCTTAACTTACGTATACAAGGAGGGCTATGAAGAAGAAGTAATGGTCTCAGGAGAGTCTTAGCTCTGTATGTGCGGAGTCCAGGGGATCTGCCAGAATTGTAAGATTTGATCATAAAATAGTTTAGACTAGAAAGCACCTCTGGGGGTGTGTTATTCAAAGCAGCGCTTACTTCAGACTTAGATTAGTGTCCTCAGGACCCAGTGTTGTCAAGAATTAAAAAAAAATAAAATATTCCAGGACACAGATTCTACCACTTCTCTGGGACCAGTTCCAGTACTTAACCATCTTACCTGTGCAAATGCTTCTCCTTAGTATGTAGACACAGTTGAAATCGCTCTTCATGCAGCCTGTGTGCCTCTCATCTTTTATCTGTGCTGCTCTGAGTCTTATTTTGTCTTCTGTGTTGTGCTCCTCCCATTACGGCAATTAAAGACTGCAGTTAGATCCCCCTTAACCTTTTCTTCTTGAGGCTAAATGAACTGAGCACCTACAACCTCTCCTCAGTGTAAACATTCCCTGTTTTATTGTTCTTCCACAATGATTTCCAATGCCTGTAAACTCTTATGCTTTCAAACCAAAGTTAACCCAACAAGGCAAAAATTGTGAGTCTTCCATATCACCAGCTGATGAGATAACTGCTGGTCTGCTAAAGTCAACTAGTTTATCATTTGTTTGAGTGATGGCAAGTCTGTACCAATACTTTTCAACTCCACGTAAAGGTGATTATCCACAGTAGAGCACCATTTCAAATTTTTTCTCTAATGCATTGCTAACAACATAGGTTACCCGCAAAATAATGTAATCTTTAATATGTTACATCAAAACTGATTTTCACTAAGTGCCTTACTTGCCTGTGTAAGAATGGGTCTTAGATTGCTTACAATCCTTTGAACGGAGGAAAGTTGACTCTTTTTGTATGTGCCATGTTTCGGTCAAAGGACAGCTGCATAGCAGAGACAAATAAGTCATCCCAGACACTTACCAGAGTGATGTATGGTTCATTTGGATCTACTAAACCCTTATAATACACTACTATAGGTAGCAAAATCTATTTTACTCGTAACCTAAATGGATGAACTAAGAACAAAATTATAAACTAGGAGTAGAAGCAAAACATATAAACATCTAAAAAAGTGCTTGGACTTGGAATCCCATTGCCTATTAAATACATAAAGAAGCTGAGCATCCAATCTTCTTTTCCTTTGGAAAATTGATTGCTTTCCTGTATTGACTTAACTGCTGTTTAAGTTGCATTTATGTGCACATATATGAAGCCAAACATGCATATATATGACCTGTGATAACAAGTTAGGGGTAAAAGTTTACCCAACTGTTTTTCAAGACTTCTGGTTGTTCCCCTCTTCTCACAACTTCTGCAGTCCTGACAATGAATTAAGTTCTCAAACTTTTGTGCTGAATCAGACCATAAATCTGAATGTTTTCCCTCTCCTTTTATGAGGTTTTATGACCAGGAATGATGTTGTGAAGAATTTATGAACGTGAAATCTTCACTAACTACAGGGTTATTGCCTTTTCTAGATGAATAAATCCAAGCTTCCTTAAAGTATAGGTATAAAGTTCTTCTCACTGTAGGATTCAGCACTGACAGGCAGTGTCCCAGAGTCTTTATAACTACTGGATGTTTTCAGGGTTGTAAAAGATATAAGTGGAGCCCAGGAAAAAGATTAACAGATTTCCTCAAGTAGTCAGGCAGAATATCTACTTGAGAAGAAACAAACTTGCAAGCAATCCTTTTCTTAAAACAGTGTAAGGCAAAGATGCATTATTCATAGTTTTATCTGGAATTTGTCACTAGTTTTGCAAATAAACCAAGTTCCAAATATATACTGTATTATCAGTATTGTGTATCAGAAAAATAACAATGTGAAGTTGCAAAATAAAGCTTTTTTTTTAACCTTTGAACAAGTACTAAATAACGATAATTAAAAAAAAAAGGTAAAGACATACCTAATAAAACCACAGGGGAATTGCTGTTGTTGAATATGTCTGTAAATTATTTTGAAGTGTGCATTAATGAAACTGCAAACTGAATTAAGTACCTTCATCTGTTTCTGGAAGCTGCTTTGTCTGATCCGTTAAAGAATACACATTTTCACTACAGTAATCAGAGGTTTAAATGGACTTAATGTAATTAGAAAAATCCTTGGAGATAAAAATTATCTCTTATGAAAGTGGATATGCTTTATAGATCAGAACACATTGTTTCAGCATCAGTGTAGGACTACAGAATTACAGTTCTAAGTACTAACTTTGCTCAGATATGGGCACGAGGCTCCTCTTGAATGTACAAAGAGACAAACACACTGGGCACATATACATACAAAAGTCACACTGAATTTCCTTGTTAATATTCAAAAGTTTGACAGGAAAGGTGATTCACAATTACTATAATACTTCTAATCAATTCTGAAAATGTGACTGTGAATGTCCTGTCCCAGTTTATGATGCTGAAGAAGCAGTCAGTCTGTTGTCAGCAAGACATTAAAACTTAGTTTTTCACAGCAAAATCAGTACTTTGGTCTGTACTGCTCTGTATGAACCTGAGCTCCTTATGCAGAATACAAACCAGAATATACTTTCATGCAAATCAAAATTAGAGAGGCCTACATTTCTGATGCACATGCATAGTTGGTGTTACATACGTGTAAATGTGCACACAATACCACATTCTATCTGTCGGAATGCTTCTATGATTGAAGCTTTCATTTTCTAAACACAAAATCTCCGCAAATAAAGTGGAAAGTTTCTAATTTTTGTCTGACTGCACCCAGTACATCAGTTTCTCATGGCATTCTTTATTTAACTCTCCAACTTTCATAATTTGTTTCATTTAGACTAATATGATGTTAACACCAATTTTTCTTCTCTTTGAAATCCAACCGACTGAATCTCTTAAGCATATGTTAAATTTCAAGTGCAAGTTATTTTGAGATTTTAACATAAATATTCCTGCAATTGAAGTTAAGCAGAAGCTTATGAGCTTTGCTGGAACCAGGGTATTATTGAACTAAGCTCTCCTTACCCATGAAATGGTCTCTGAGACAGTAAAAACATGATTATTAGTGCATCCTTTCTCCCTAAGGATATATTTGCTGGCTCAAAAAAGGACTCAGGGTGCAGCCAAGACACTACTCTAATGTGGAGGATCAGTGAGGAAATTGCATTTTGGCTTTAAAGCTGCTTGATCATCCCACTCAACATGGTTTTGTCAGGAGCTCCTGCCAACAATGTTATCCTTTCCTCCTGAGAGGCTTAGAAGGTGTGCAGTGAAACCCTGCCAGCTGTCTTCAATGTCAGGTGCAGATTTACCAGGAGATCTAAAACGGCTTGAACCTCCTCCCTGGTGTAGCCAATTGTTTGAAGTAATTTGCTCCTATTCTATAAGTGATTTGACATGGTAATGGCCAAATGACTGCTCATTTCCGGCTGGATGCCATCGCAATAATTTCATAACGAAACACTTCACAGACACTGGGTTATTTCATATTCTAGTCCTGACATGGCCTCTCGGTAAAGAGCGGAGTGTGCTAATTGCTGTGGAGATGGACAGATTGCCACGGATCTGTTAATTCTTCCTCTCAAGAACCCTGTAAGTCATCGCTCTGTAGTGGTGATTAACATCCAGTTAATTGGCTGAATTAGCTGAAGCTAACAAGCTGGGCTGCAGGTTAAATCACAGGAGTGTCTTTGATTCTAGCTGTACCAAAACTTCTCTCTGATGTCTTAGGAAACTTCATAGTTTGCTTACATTTCCTTATTTATAAACTGGGTGATAAATATATTTAGCATATCTGAATATTTTTAGGTCGAATTGACTTAATAATGCATTTATGAATACCTGAAAATACTGCAGTATTATAATTCCAGGTGTTAATACTATATATTGTTATTAAGTTTTAAACATAAAAACAGGTTATTAAAGACCTGACAGCAATACTAATAAATATGGTAGATGAGCCACCTTTTACTTAGCTTGCTTGCTCTACCTACTATTATTTTGAAATTTGGCTATTTTGCAAGCAAACAGATAATCCTAAATTCTCTACATGTTTTCCTCACAAAACTATTTTTTTTTCTGTTTTTACTTTTAGATTAATAATATGTCATCAAGATTGATGGGTTGCAGTGTAAGAATCCCTGCTGCTCTCATCCAGGGACAATAGTTGTCTCCAAAGCCTGACTGCAAACCAAAGTCTTGCAGGTTCTGGAAAACAGGGTATCTGTGAATCAGTATGTGTGTATTAATAAACATCTAGAGGAGAAGGTTATCGGGAGTGGTCAACATGGTTTCACCAAAGGGTAATCATGCCTGACCATCTAACATCCTTCTATGATGGCATGACAAGCTGGGTGGACGAAGGGAGAGCAGTAGATGTTGTATTCCTTGACTTCAGCAAGGCTTTTGATACTGTCTCTCACAGCATCCTTGTTAGTAAGCTTAGGAAGTGGAGGGTTGGATGAGTGGACAGTGAGGTGGGCTGAAGACTGGCTGAATGGCAGAGCCCAGAGGGTTGTGATAAGCAGTGCAGAGTCTAGTTGGAGGTCTGCAGCTAGTGGTATGCAACAGGGGTCAGTGTTGGGTCCAGTCTTATTTAACATATTCATCAACGACCTGGACAAGAGGACAGAGTATTCCCTCAGCCAGTTTGCTGATGATACCATGCTGGAGGAGTGGCTGACGCACCTGAAGGCTGCGCTGCCATTCAGCGAGATCTTGGCAGGCTAGAGAGTTGGGCAAAGGGAAACCTTACGAAATTCAACAAGGGCAAGTGTAGGGTCCTACACCGAGGGAAGAACAACCCGAGACACCAATACAGGTTAGGGGTCGACCTGTCAGGAGGCAGCACAGAAGACAAAGACCAGGCAGTTCTGGTGGATGACAAGCTCTCCATGAGCCAGCAGTGTGCCCTCGTACCCAAGGTGGCCAATGGTGCCCTGGGGTGCATCAAGGAGAGTGCGGCCAGCAGGTCGAGGGAGTTCTCCTCCCCCTCTACTCTGCCCTGGTGAGGCCAAATCTGGAGTATTGTGTTCAGTTCTGGGCTCCCCAGGTGAAGAAAGACAAGGAACTACTGGAGAGAGTCCAGCGGAGGGCTACCAGGATGATTAGAGAACTTGAACATCTTCCATATAAGCAAAGCCTGAGAGAGTTGGGTCTGTTTAGCTTAGAAGACTGAGAGGGAGTCTCATCTATGCTTATAAATACCTGAGGGGTGGATGTCTAGAGGAAGGGGCCAGACTCTTTTCAGTGGTGCCCAGTGACAGGACAAAGGGACAACAGGTACAAACTGGAACACAGGAAGCTCAACTCAAACATGAGAAAGAACTTTTTCACTATGAGGGTGACAGAGCACTGGAACAGGCTGCCCAGAGAGGTTTTGTAGTCTCCTTCTTCGGAGATATTCAAGACCCATCTGGACACAGTCCTATCCAATGTGCTCGTGGTAATCCTGCTCTAGCAGAGGGGTTGAAGTAGATGGTCTCTAGAGGTCCCTTCCAACACCTACACATCTGTGAATCTGTATCAATGTTTAGGTAATATATTGACATTTTCCCTGCTTAACCTTAGAATTTTACCTTTCCAAGAGATGTGTTTGAATTTGTTCATGCACTGTGAGTGCTGACCACAAAAAGCATGTTATTCCATATCCGATTTTGTGCTTCACTATACACCCCTTTTCTTCTGACTTTTTTTTTTTTTTAAAAATAACTCAAGGAGGATCCTGGCCATATGGTACTAGAAAAATTAAAAGAAAGATGTAGAAAACCTCTTATGTGGCCTGCAGCTTCTGATATGGAAGAAAGACAGTGTTGTATTGTGTTCATTTGTTTGATGAGAAATGCATTTTAAATATCAGTGAAGACCAGTATAAGAGCAGTTAATTTAGTTTTCGTGGGAGTTAATATTTGGAAGATATGAGTCCTTTAATATGTTATGAACATAGTGAATTGGTATAATTACAATGTATACTCTTCAATTATCTCTTTTACAGATGTCAGCATCAGAGATCCTTAGAAGTGTCCAAAATGTGTAAATATATGATATTTGATATCGTACTTCATCAGTGATTGCAATAGAATGTCTGCTAAAAATCCCAGTACATTTACAGTATTTTTGGCAGGCAGCACAGAAATGTTTTCAGTTCTCGATATCTTTGTTTACTTAAAAACACAACTGTTCTTTCCAGTTAGGAGCTGAATAGTCTCCAGTCTGCTATTTGAAAGTAAAATGACAATTTGTATGGAGATAAATATGTAAGAATGAGAACACTGCTTAATTGAAACAATCAATTCTAAGCAAAAATGCACATCCTTGAATTTGGAAGTGACAAGTCGTTACAGTATGTAAAGTTTACAGATATTTCTTTGTAATTTACTTTAAATTCTTAAACTAAAGAAAGAGTTTACTTCTCTACTAAAAAGAACCATGCTCCACAAGTTTGCTTTTTAAAAGTTTTTGATGTACTGTTAGCTGAAGGGAAATAAATAACATTTTTCTGGTGCCACATGCTGCTTAATTGCACAGCATACTGTATATAATGCTGTGCACAAAGGCCTTGGATTTCAAAAGCAGGACTCAAAACTACCAGAAAAAAAAAATGTACAACACACAAAGAGAAGTGCAAGATTCCATGTTGAGATAATTGCACTAGAATTCTCCTTGCAGATGTTTAAACGCTTAGTTCAGAGAAAGGGTAATTTATTTAGGGTTTGCTAATGAGTGGAGGAGTGACCCCAGTATTGCAAAGGCCACCTGAGAGCTAGTTCAGAGCATAATCCATGCCTCAATGAAAAAAAAAATAATTTATTGATTTTTATAGTTTAGTTCAGCAAATATTTTGTGATTTAACTTGGACAGAGACATGCCTGTAAAAAAAAAAAAGAAAAGAAAATCATAAAATCATAATTGGATTTTGTATTCGAACTAAACTAAAACCCACTATCAATCTAGTGAATTTATCTGAAAAGATAAACTTTACAGGTACACGGGTTTCAAGACTAATTGGTGGGGAAGATATGAATTTAATCCTTGCTAGTTAATCTATTTTTATACGAGACATTTAAAAATGAAAGATTTAAGATTGAGTTTTCTTGGTATTTCTGAAAAAGCTATTCTAAGCTTTATCTTAACTTTTCATTTGTGATCATGGCTTTAAAAGTGGAAAATGAGTTCTAATTAATATAATCATCAGTCATGAGATAAAAATATGGTGTATTTCTTTATTCAGCTCAACTACCCGTGCTTCTCAATATTTCATACTCAGTGTTTTTGACAAAACTGTTAATCTCTGATTCTGTTTTTTTGACATAATTTCTGTAATTTCTCCCTACATCATAAGTAAGAAGCCTGATATTGGTACTAGTGGGGGACACTACAGATTTCAAAAACCATAAATGAATGCCTCCAAGTTTTGTTATTTGTTGCAAATGCTCTTTTTTTTTTTAAATTCACATTGTTTGTCGAGTTTGATTTATTGTGACTATCTCAAGTACCATACCTACCAGAATCATCCTGCTTACTGTCTACTCCACAAGCTATATTAAGCTGTGACCTTCTCTTTGATGATTCCTTCTCTTCTTCTCTAATTCTTATTTGCCCTTTGTGCTCCCTTGTATTGATGCTCACTTCCCTTCCCCAGCCTCTACCGTACATAGTACCCTTCTCTTTTGTGCCACCTAACCTGACTTGTGCATTTCATCTCTTCACTCACTGGTGTTTTGTCCTTTTTTGTTTCCAACAGGTGTTCTTGCTTCTCTTTTCCCAGCTTTGTCCCCAGCTTCTTTTTATTCTAGATGGATGTTGTTTGATCCCTGAACACAGGCACAATTCATCCTTGCAAAATATAGACAAATGTCATCATCTTATGTTGAAATGTTTTATGCTTCAGATTTTAAAGAAATCGGTTCTTAATAACTTCAAGTCTTCCTCATCCTCCTCCCAACTTTTCTTGATATTATGAATCCTGGAATTGTTCAGGATGGAAGGGACCTCAGGAAATTGTTCGGTCTCAAATCCTGCTCAAAGCAGGGTCAACACTAAATTTACACCCAATTACTCTGGGCTTTGACTAACAGCCTGTCTTAGCAACCTCAATTATCCTCATAGAGTGTTTTTGTTTTCCTGTATTTTTGGTCAGAAATGATATCAGTAAAACCCTTCACTTCTCAGGCATATTCTCATAGATGTTAGGAGGCTAATATTAGGTCACAGAATCACAGAATCACAAGGGTTGGAAGGGACCTTGTCGTGGTTCAGCCCCAGCCGGCAGCCGAGCCCCACGCAGCCGCTCGCTCACCGCCCCGGCAGCAAAACAAGGGGCAGAATGAGGCAACAAAAGGGCAAATGGCTTCGAGTTGAGATAACGACCGTTTAATGGGCCGACAAAGGGAGAGGGGAAACGACAATAGGGCCGCAGTAGTTATCCCGGGATGTAAACATCGCGGCAACAAACGCAGTACTTTACCGACCGACGACCCGATGGACCAGACACGCAGCCCACAGGGAGACTGTCCCGGAGCAGCCCCGGGCCCCTCCCGGGCCAGTNTGCTCCAATTTGCACCCGTTGCCCCTTGTCCTATCGCTTAGTGAGGCCGAGAAGAGCCTGGCTCCATCTTCCCGACACTCGCCCTTAACATATTTATAGACATTGATGAGGTCACCCCTCAGCCTCCTCTTCTCCAAGCTAAAGAGACTCAGTTCCCTCAGCCTTTCCTCATAAGGGAGATCCCCCCAGATCTTTTTTTTTTCCCTCCAGTTCAAAAAATTTTCTCCTCAGAGGGCAAGTGCTCCAGTCCACAATCATTTTGGTGGCCCCTTGCTGAATATACACCAATTTATCTACATCTTTCTGACACGGGACACCCAAAACATGTTCAATGAAGTTTGAAGGGTTGAAAATACCACAAAAGTGCTCCAGAAATGTGCTTTTACAGCATATGCTTGACGGTTTTGCACCAAAGTATCATACTTCTGGTTTTTCAACATCTATGTTTTATAGTATGCATATTGTTGAGCAGCTGTGCCAAGCTTAATTACATTGAATCTAATAGCAATAGATTGTTCTTGGTCTTATGACTGTGCACTTGCTGCTATTTGTGAAAAAACATAGTTAGAAATCTATACTCTGAGATTATGCTATTTGAAATATGTAATTTACAGAGATGAATTATACAGTTTAACTTAAATTTAAATTATGTATAAATAAATGTATTTTTTATGGTTGTGATTTGATCTATTGTACACACGGGATGATTTTTGCATTGTACTTTTTCTATAGCAGTCATGTTCCAAAATACAGAATTTTCTCAAAAAATTTTTTTGGCATTAATACGTATTACATTTGTTTATCTTTTGCAATGTGGAGGATGGTGTCTCTTAAATTAATTAATTTATTTATTTATTGGATAGTTCTCAGTAAATGCAAACATTGTAAGTATATTCATTTGCATATGATCCTGGGAAGAGGTGGGGGAGCCTTCTGATTACACAAAAAGTACTTGCTACAAGAGCTCTAGTAAATTAAGAAATTCACTGAAATTCCCCATGTATAAATATTTCATTTTGCACCTGGTATAATATTTCTTTTACAGTGAAAATATCACAAAGTCATTGAAAAAAATTGTTGTGCTTCAATATTTTTCCTCATAAATGGGCTACATGCCCAACGTCTGAAGTTGTTTTTAAAATTTTCTGAAGCACAACTCTTAAAACCCATGGACCTGCTGAAAAATACTCAGTTTGGTTTATGTACATTGTAGAATGATAAACTGCAGGGATATTGTAGGCATGCTGGACAATTCGGACAATTCAAATGCAAGGAAAATCTTTCCCCTAGAAAGTCATGCTGTGTAAATATTTAGATTGGTCTCCTATGCAAACTTAAATCAGCCATGTAAGAATTACACTGTTATGATTAATGCAAAGAATTTATTGGAATTCTAATTGCTTTTCCTAAAATACTTTTTCTCTTGTATGTGAGCAATTGATAATGTGGTACAATCTAACACTTTCTTTTCTTGATTATATTTTATTTAGTTATAGTCCCGTTGAATTGGTGATTGTGATTAACATAAATGATCCTCTTAATGTCGAACTGTTAGTAAAACAGGAGGTAAAGCTCAAGATGCTGGTACCTACTTCAACTGCTTAGTGTTTCACTTTTGGAGGAATGTTTAATTTAAACTACTGAATAATAATAACAACATTCCTTGGAGTTGCCAGCTTTGTGTAGTCTTTAACATGTGTATGTATACATTTCTCTTGCCTGTGTTTTGGTTTCTAAAACATGACATTACATGACAAACCTTGTTTCATAATGCATTTATATTTTGGTTGCTGAGAATATTGAAGGGGTAAGGCTGGGTTGTTCCATCTCCATTCATTAATGTATTTTCTGAGAACAGTCAAACAGGAAGTAAGTTACATGAGTATCTGTTCGAAACTCTCTGGAATAAACAAATTTAAAATAATGCAGATAGTGTGACAAGTCAAAACAAGTTAAAATGCAAAGTGGCTTATGTGAAATTCTAAAAAGAGATTAAAGATCTGTCTTCCACAGTGTAAACGAGGTGGGGTATATTAATTCTTATGAATCAAAGCTAAGATGAAATTTGGCATGTGTCCATCATTGCTTCTGGTAGCTGGGAAACATTGAGAGACCTGACTCACAATGGTTACATTTTCATGCGCAGTTGACTGGGTTTTTTTGAGAGAATTTTTAGTGTTTATGTACAGGTTTAAATGTTAATGTTTGAAAATTGAGCTGAGCTTGTCAATATTAGCCTTTAATTATCAGGCATGGAGGAAAAGCATGACCTCAAGAGGATGACCTCACAGATTTTCTCCAGGGAGTCACTAATTTTTGTGAGGCAACACATAACTGATACCAGCTAACATGGGACATGGCAAAGTATCCCATCAAACGACAATAAATTAATAAATTACAAGAGCTGGGGGCAGAGGGTGCAGAGAATCAGAGCCAAAGACTGGAAGGACAGAGATGATAGAGATCAAGTCTGATAATTTGTCAAGAGTATGGAATCATGAGAGAACAAGAGCCCAAAAAATTTTAGGAAATAATCCTCCAACCGTCTTACTCGTTTCTTTTTTCTTCTTCTTCTTTTTTTCTTTCTCCTTCTTGTGACATGTGGGAATTTGACTGAATCAGAGGTACAGGGAAGTATCTTTTTGTCCTCACTGAAATTCATGGCAATGTTTTCAGTAATGTATGTATTGTACCTGAAAGTTTAATTGCATTTGTCATGGCCCTGCCTAATTTTGCTCTACACCTTCAGACATATCTGAGATAATTTGTACTAGTGTTAATTTCTTCTGTCTCCTTTAACAGAACTACTGTCTTCTCTGAGCTTAGAACAAACCAGAAAAATCTTTCTGCAGTAATCCAAGGAATTAATTTGTCCAAATTGACTGATTTGCTTCAAAATTATATATCGTCTAGGCTTCTTTTCTTTTATTCCATATTAACTCTTGTCATAACCTTCTCTCAAACCTTAACTACAAATTACTACTTTCTGGTTTAAATTACATCTTGTTGCTTAATTGCATACTATGTTTTTGGTTTCTTTAATCTTACATATTTTCAAACTTGCTGGAGAAAAAATAAATAAAAAGAAGTCTTTCAGAATAACTGTAAAAATAATGATTTTCAAACTCTAAATAATCATTCTTGTGTTAAGATTCATACCACCAAATAATCTATTTGTTAAGATTTGGTGCTCTAAGCATAACATAAACCTATGTTACATACATGCAAACTGCAATATCAGATGTTTGTGTCACTTTGAAAGAGTTTCAGAGGTTCACGAAAACATCTCGCACTGGAATTAAACTTTAGCCAGCAGATTTTCTGTCAAGCTAAAAGTGGCTTATATAATATTAATCCCTGTTTCCGTCATGAAAGGCGTATTTCAAAGTATCAAAAGTATAGAAATCCAAATATACAACCTCTTTTTTTTGTGTGTATGAACGTTGATACAGTTAATTGCATGATCACTTAATAGGACCTAAGTAATTTTGAATGTTATTCTATTCATTTAGGTTTTTAATTTTCCTTGTTATGAATTGTAAGGTTGACAGTAAAATTTTTTTTGTTTTCAGAATTCTTCTAAAACATGTTTCCTTTTCACTGTTTGTGAATAATTTAAAAATAAAAAAGACAATGTAAAACCTGAAAATCAGTCACTTTTTAAAAAGCTAGACAACTTATCCTTAAAACCTCTTATTTCATGGAATCATAGAATCACAGAATGGTTAGGGTTGGAAGGGAACAAGGATCCCCTAGTTCCAACCCCCCACCCCACCCCCCACCAGGGGCAGGGAGACCCTCCATAGACCAGATTGCCCAAATTTTTTTATTTGTGATGATTCAAGTGCAGTATAATGAGTGAAATCTTCATAGGTATGGAAGAAAATGGCTACCAAAACCCCTGTCTTAGGAGTCACAGATTATAATCAAACTGAAAGGTTGCTTAGCCTTCCATTATGTAGTAAAATTAGTACAGATATGTACCAGGCACATGAAATTTGTTTTCTGAAATTCACCCCATTTCCTTGTTTCCAGCATACATATGTAGATATTTAACATACTTTATGAGCTTTCTTTAACTTTAGGTGCAACTCATTTCACTGGTAAGTAATGCTTAACTTTTATATAAAATATAATGATTATTCCAATGATTAATTTCATCTGTGATGGATTTCTTTCATCTTCTTTGTCACATACTTGAAGCAAACTGACTTGAAAATACATCGGCTCTCTACCTTTCTCCTTTATACCACGTTTCTACTTTCTTCTCTTTCAGCACTAAATTAACTAGAAACAGAACACTGCCAAGAATATCTTCTTACCCAGCGCAGGGTTGCCTTAGGATGTTAGGTTAAATTGTAACTCAGTGGGGAATCAGCCAAATGTGACATGCCTGGCAAATCAGGGGGAAGCAGCGAGTATCACAACTAAGCATCCTATACTGCTCCTAGACTGGGAATAACTCTCTTGCAGTTACATGTTGTCACAGTGAGAAACAAATCTGTGGGGATATGTTCATTGTTTGAGTTACTCAAGAGTTGCCTTTCATGGTCTTGCCCATCTTTCCCACCTTTCAGATATCTGAAATTAGCTCGAGTAGCAGGAAACCCTCTTTCACTTTTGAGTCTGTAATAATTTCAGTGAATGTTTCCAACATGTTTTCCCTCCTTTTCTCTCCTTTTCTCTCTTTATGCACTCTTTATTCCCCTCTTTTTTTTCTCTTTTCCCCATTTTTCCTTCTTCCCTCCTCTTTTTTCCTTTTTTTTCTCTTCCCCCCATTTCGCCCCTTTTTCTCAACTTCTTCCCCACCTTCTTCCCCCCTTCTTTTTCTTCTTAACCCCTTCTTTTTCTTCCACTCCCTGTCTTATGCTGCCTCACCCCTGTCTTATTCTCTGCTGTCCTTACCATGGTTTGAGGATGCATATTACAAATTAACATTTCTTCAGTGCTGAAATTTATGCTTTCAGTATCTGTTTTGGCATTCTTTTTGGCCTTTAAAAGCAATATTCTCGATGATCTTGAGACTTATCCTCTTCACCTTTCTCCTGCTTTCCTACTGTTTTAGGAACAGCTCATAATCTGAGAAGTCAATAAAAGTTTTCTTCACACCTTTGTAGTCTACATTTGTATGGGGCATGATTAGAAGGGGAAGAAAAGTAAATTAAAGTCCAGAGGCTTCATTTGACAGCTATTGTTTCTTTTCTGCTTTCTTTCTTCTTTTTTTTTATTATTTTTTCCTTTTTTTTTTTTTTTTACCCTTATGAAAGTAATTTACTTCTTAAGTCTCTGGGTAGTATCAAGCTGCTTTTCTTTTTTAGAGAGAAACAGGACTGGAGTTGGGTGTTTTTTCTTTCTTTTCTTTTTTCTCCTTTTTTCTTTTTTCCTCTTTTTTCTTTTTTCTTCTTCTTTTTTTCTGTTCTCCTTCTTTCTCCCTCTTTCCCCTTCTCCTTCCCCCCCTCCTTTATTTAAAAACAAAGTTAACAGTTTTCATAGCTAAGACATACCATTTTACATCATCAAAATCTTTACCGTCTTGTTCCTTTCACAACAGACATTTAGGATACTATCATACAATATTTGGAGCACAGAGTGGCATAAAAGTGTTTTGTTTATTCCAATGGCACTTCTTCCTTGACATCTAATTGTGACTGCTTAGCTGCCAAGATTATTGTAACACTTGCAGCATTCACAGTGCCAGGAAGGCATCTGTTAAAGACTTCTATTTAACATCTCGTGTGAACAAGGTGTATCTGCCACAACTACTCTCCATATAAGAATGCTCCAAGATTAGAATATGAACTTCTTGTAGTAGTGTCTTCTCTCATACATGAGTACAAAAAGTGTTTAGAAAATTAATCTACAGATGCTTTAGCATGGGTCACTGTGTTCCCCCCCATTCTGCTTCTCAGAGTTGATCTCCCCGTTCCTGTCTCAGAAAGCTTGCATTTGCTCTTCAGTAGTGTTAGCTTGTGTGTATAATAATTGTTCAAGTCGTCCGAAGACTTCTACGATGATGGTGCAGTTCACAAAATATTTGTACCTTTCCAGTGGGGTTTTTGTAAAACTCTCAAGTGACAAAACGATATTTCATTAATTACTAATGGAACGTTTTTACTGTTTCACAGCTGTTCTCATGATAAGGTCAGATCATCCCAATTATTAATCTTCAATAAATGTATAAGAAACAAGAGAATTCTTATCAGTTATGTCAAAACCATCTGATGCATGTGGTTCTCTTTCAGTGATGGCTCACATATGTAATGACCACGTAGGGATAATAGTGATTACTGTAACTGACAGACAGCTCTAGATCTGTGGGGAATTTCCATGGATAAATGCTACAAATCTCATTTTTTTCCCCTCAGTACCTCCAAGTGCACAGATACAGATTAGTGTCAATATTTTGATTATCACTGTCACTGGAGAATAAGAATAGCTTCACAGGTCTTTTCAAAGCATTTATACTACTGTGGGTTTTAATTAGAAAACAAATATTTTCCTCAAAGCAAGAGCCGTCTTCAGAGATCACATGTAACTTTCAAGCCCACTAGTATTAATCTTCTTTAAAAATCTTTAGTACTAAACCCCTTTCTAATTAAACTCTTCAAGCCTCTTATCTCTGAATCCTGGCTGATGTTGTAGTAGAACATATCATTTCCAGCAACAATAAGTACGACTGTAATTCATTACATAATACAAATCAAATGAATGTAGAATATTAAGTTCATTAGAAAGTAATAGATTTTTTTTTACATATTTGATCAAAGCAGCTGGTATTTAATCCAAGCTGAGAAGCAGAATACTATTCCATACTATTAACTCCTTAATTCATAGCCAGGTCTGCAATTTACTGAAAAAAACAAAAGGGAAATTTTATAGAAGTATATGCTACCTAGATCATAGAATCATAGAATCCTAGAATGGTTTGAGTTGGAAGGGACCTCAAATACCATCTAGTTTCAACCCTGCTGCCATGGACAGGGACACCCCTGGAGTCTTCTCTTCTCCAGGATGAACAAGCCCAACTCTCTTAGCCTGTCCCTATAGGAGGGGTACTCCAGCTCTCCAGTCATCTTTGTGGCCCTCCTCTGGACCTGCTCCAACAGCTCTATGTCTCTCTTGTACTGGGGACCCCAAAGCTGGACACAGTACTCCAGATGGGGTCTCACCAGAGTGGAGTAGAGGAGGAGAATCCCCTCCCTCAACCTGCCAGCCACACTGCTTTTGATGCAGCCCAGGACACGGGTGACTTTCTGGGCTGCAAGTGCATACTGCTGGCTCATGTTGAGCTTCTCATCTATCCTCAAGTCCTTCATCTCAGGACTGCTCTCAATCCATCCTCCACCCAGCCTACAGATGTGCTTGGGATTGCGCTGACCCGTGTGCAGGACCTTGCACTTGGCAGTGTTGAACTGGCATCCCTTCCCTCCAGCATGTCAACTGCACCACACATCTTAGTGTCATCAGCAAATTGCTGAGAGTGCACTCGATCCCACTGTCCATGTCACCAACAAAGATGTTAAACAGGGCCAGTCCCAGTACTGACCCCTTAGGAACGCCTTTTGTCACCAGTGTCCAATTGGACATTGAGTTGTTGACCACAACTCTTTGAGTGTGGTCATCCAAACCAATTCCTTATCCAGTGAGTGGTCCATCCACCCAATCCATGTTTCTCCAATTTAGAGACAAGGACGTCAGACGGGACAGTGTTGAATGCTTTGTACAAGTCCAGGTAGATGACATAATTTGATCTTCCCTTGTCCACTGACGCTGTAATGCCATTCTAGAAAGCCCCCAAATTCGTCAGGCACGATTTGCCCTTTGTGAAGCCATGTTGGCTGTCACCAATTACCTTCTTATTTTCCCTGTGCCTGACCATAATTTCCAGGAGAATCTGCTCCATGATCTTGCCTGGCACAGAGGTGAGACTGACCAGCCGGTAGTTTCCCTGGTTTTCTTTTTTTCCGTCTTTTTAAGTATGAGGAGTATGTTTCCACTTTTCCAGTCAGCGGGAACCTCACTATACTGCCACGATTTCGCAAATACGATGGACAGTGGTTTGGCCACTTCATCTGTCAGTTCCCTCAAGACCCGCATATGCAGCTCATCAGGTCCCATGGACTTGTGCACCTTCAGGTTCCTTAGGCATCCTCGAACCTGATCTTCTCCCGCAGTGGGTGGTTCCTCATTCTCCCAGTCCCTGCCTTCTGTGACCTGATCAGTGTGGCCTGAGCAATTGCTGGTGATGCCTGAGGCAAAAAAAATCATTGTGTGCTTCAGCCTGCTCCATATCCTGGGTGACCAGATTCCCTGTTTCATTCCAGAGGGGAACCACATTTTCCCCACTCTTCCTTTTATCATTGACATACCTATAGAAACTTCTCTTATTGTTACTAATATCCCTGGCCAGATTTAATTCTATCAGGGCTTTGGTTTTCCCAACCTGGGCCCTGGCTGCTCAGAAGACAGTTTCCCTGTATTCCTCCCAGGCCTCCTGCCCTCGCTTCCACCCTCTGTAGGCTTCCCTTTTTTTGTCTGACTTTGTCCAGGACCTCCTTGTTCACCCATGCAGGCATTTGGGAGTTTTTCCTGACTTCCCCTTTGTCTGGATGCATTACTCCTGAGCTTGGAGGAAGTGACCTTTGAATATTAGCGACCTGTCTTTGGCTCCTCTTCTCTCCAAGGCTTTGTCCCATGGTATTCTAGCAAGCAGCTCCCTGAAGAGGCCAAAGTCTGCTCTCTAGAGTAGCGAGCTTTCAGTGCACTCTCCTTGCAGCCCTGAGGATCTTGAACTCCACCATTTCACAGACACTGCAGCCAAGGGTGCCCTTGAGCTTCATATTCCCTACCAGCCCCTTCTTGTTGATGAGAACAAGGTCCAGCATTACATCTCTCCTTGTTGGCTCCCCTATCACTTGAAGAAGGAAGATATCATCAATGCATTCCAGGAACTTCCTGGATTGCTTGTGCCCTGCTGTGTTGCTCCCTCAACAGATATCAGGATGGTTGAAGTCCCACATAAGAACCAAGGCTTATGAATGAGAGGCTGCTCCTGTCTATGGAGGACCTTATCTGCTCGGTCCTCCTGGTGAGGTGGCCTGTAGCAGACCCTTGCTATGATGTCCCCTGCCCCTGCACACCCTTTAATTCTGAGCCATAAGCTCTCGATCGGCTCCTCATCCATCCTGAGGTGGAGCTCCATGCACTCCAGCTGGTCATTGACATAGAGGGTGACATGCCCTCCTCATCTTCCCTGCCTGTCCTTCCTAAAAATCCTGTACCCTTCCATCCCAACACTCGAGTCACAGTACTCCTCCCACCATGGCTCCATGATGCCAATAAAATCACAGCCCTGCAGGTGTGTGCACATCTCCAGCTCCTCTTGTTTATTCCTCATGCTACTTCTACATGCATTTGCAAAGAAGGATTTCAGTTGGGCCCCCAATGAGGCTGACTGACTGACTGGCTGGAGTGGTTATAATTCCTCTGATGTATTTTCCTAGTGTTTCCCTGTTGGTTCCCATTGCCTCAGGAGCCCCTGGCTCATCTCTAAACTTCAGTTATGCTGTAGTGTGTCATGCAGATCTCTGAGCAACAGACTGAGGGCCCTTGCTGGCACTCCATCTCTTCAGTCTTGGCATGTCACCCCATAACTTGTTGCAGGCAAGTCTGATGTTAGCCCCCTCTCCCTCTGAGCCTAGTTTAAAGCTCTGTCAATGAGTCCCACAAGCTCCTGGGCAAAGACCCTTTTTTCCCTGTTGAGAGAGGTGAATCCCATCAAGCCTGGTGCCGTGTAGGCCATCCCATTGTCAAAAAACCCCAAAACTGTGGGGGACAGTTGGACTACATGATCCTTGAAGTCTCTTCCAACCTTAATGATTCTATGGTTCTATGAATACGGTCAGCAGATAAACTTAGCACGGGCAATTCAATTGGAAGAAAAATAACTTTCAAGACATAATAATCCACTTTTGTCTTTTAAAAATGCAGATGAGAAATGACTGTGAATTAAGAAAGAATATAAATAGTATTTGTTATGTTTTTCAGGTTCTAAAAGAGATGCTTTAGCTGGGATTGGGAAAATCCCCCAGGCTCAGTGGTACTCATGTTAAGTCAATAGATCTAGCAGATCTTTCAACCTGCAGGGTTTTGTCTCCATCCTGTATCGTAGAAAGATAGCAAGCACACTGCTGTGTCTTATCACTATTGCCCACACAGCTCTTTGCTTTCTGCAGAATAAAAATTTACATTGAGATTTTGAAGGGGTTGCAGTTTTTCAGCCAGACTTGAGAACATGGAAGATTACTGAACTAAGCTTGCTGAAGTACACAGAAGCAATAAATTCCTTCTTTGCTCTGAGAAAAATAAGGTGACTTTTTTCTCTCTCTGCACTGATATGCCAGATTAATAGAGAGGAGGGTACAGTGGGAAGTTGCCAGCTAATGATGAGAGGAAGAAATATGAAGTTCTCATCTCCTCCAAACTGGGCAGCGTTCCACATAAAGGGATCAAAATATGGTTGGTTTTTTGTTGGTGGTGTTTTTTTGTGTGGGTTTTTTTTTTTTTTTTAAATCTAAGATGACTGGGTTAGTGTTTGCTCTTCTCTGATATTCTTTGCGTGGTAATGCACTCAAAGGAGTGTTTTAATGTTGTTTGTCTGTTCCTCGTTCAGTCCCTCTCCAGTGGTTCACCACGAGGGTTTCTACACAAAAGCACACATGATGCATAATGCACAATATTTGCTCTCTGACAATAAAGAGAGCCAGGCCAGCAGTGATGTCTCTTTCTTTAGCGACTAAGGTAACTTATTCCAATGAAAACTTTATAAATCCCACTAAACCCATTATGTCTTAATAATGATGTGCAGTGGCAGCGTAGCACAACAGAGGTTTATCTGCCTTGTACAACAGAGGTAACTTGTACTAGCTTGTTCCAAATTGTAATAAAAAGGGCTGCTTAGGGGAAAGTTAAAAATTAATTTACAATACAATAACCATTTCTTTTGGTTTTCCATTACATAACAACTAAATATTTTGTGTTATATATCAGCTTTGTGAACATTTTCTTGATAATGGGTAACTGTTTGTGCAGTATTTTGTACTCTTAATTATTCTCTGTACTATTCTCTTCAACCTTTTCTGTGTTATTTGCACATGCAGTCACATACATTTCTAATAAAAATTTTCGGTTATGTCATAATCTAAAATATGAATTATCATTGCAGTCCAGCCTTTCCTAGGAAAGGTTGCAAGAAACGACCATTTTCCATCTTGATTACCAGTCTAGGATTGCTGCTATTACCCATCAAAGCGTTGCCAGACAAAACTATACAGAAATATATTACCCTACCTATTGACTTCTTAGATTGACGAGAACGACATGCATGTTTTCCTTGTCTTGTTTCTAGATCCTGTATCTGTATATCCAGTTCTAGTATATCTTGTGAAATAATGAATATTAAAGGCGTGGGGCACAAAATGGCAAAATTATTGCATACAACTGGGGAATCAGCCAAGCCAACCAGAGCAGAGACAAATGTCCTGTAGCTGTCTTCCAAGATGGGAATCAGAAAGCTAACTGCCTCAAGGGTGTGTATAGCTATGGTATACCTTCCTACACCCCTCCAGGGAAAGGTCCACGCTCAATTACCTCTCTGAAATGTCTGAGCACCAATGCATGCAGCATGGGGAATAAACAGGAAGAACTAGAGTTCCGGGTGCAGTCGCAGGGCCGTGATCTCGTGATTACAGAGACATAGTGGGACAGCTGGCATGACTGGAATGTTGTCATGGATGGTTACGTACTTTTTAGGAAAGACAGGCCAGGAAGGCGAGGTGGTGGAGTTGCTTTTTGTGTGAGAGAACAACTGGAATGTATTGAGCTCTGCCTAGTGAGGACAAAGGAAGAGTCAAGAGCTTATGGGCAAGAATTAAGGGGCAGGCTAATGTGAGTGACACTGTTGTGGGTGTTTACTGTAGGACACTTGATCAGGATGAGGAAGTTCATGAAGCCTTCTACAGACAGCTGGAAGTAGCCTCACAATCACTGTCCCTGGTTGTCATGGGGGACTTCAACCACTCTGATATCTGCTGGAAAACAACATGGCCAAGCATCCGTAGTCTGGGAGGCTGCTGCAGAGAACTGATGACAACTTTTTGAAGTAGACAGTAGAGGACCCCACAAGTAAAGGTGTTCTGCTGGACCTTGTATTAATAAACAAAGAAGGACTGGTTGAAGGTGTGAAGGTTGGGGGCAGTCTCGGCTGCAGTGACGATAAGGCGGTGGAGTTCAGGATCCTACATGGAAGGAGCAATGCAGTAAGAGGGATTACAGCTCTGGAATTCAGGAGAGCTAACTTTGGCCTTTCAAAGACCTGACTGGGAGAATCTAGTGGGTTAAGGCTCTAGCACGTAAGGTGGCCCAAGAGAACTGGTCAATATTCAAGCGCCACTTCCTCTGAGCTCGAGATCAGTGTGCAGGAGGAAGGAGACCTGCATGGCTGAGCAAGGAGCTGCTGGAAAGACTCAAAGGGAAGCAGAAAGTTTACAGAATGTGGAAAAAGGAACTGGCCACTTGGGAGGAATACAGGGATGCAGTCAGTGAATGAAAGGATGAAACAAAGAAGGGTAATGCACACTTGGAATTAGAACTGGTAGAGTGTGTCAGGGACAACAAGAAGGGCTTTTTCAAGTGTATCAGCAGTGAAAGGAAAACTAGGGAAAATGTGGGCCTGCTGCTGAATGAGGTGGGTGCCTTAGTGATGGATGATACAGAGAAGGCAAAGTTACTGAATGCTGTCTTTGCTTAGGTCTTTACTGCTAAGGCCAGCCCTCAGGAAATCAGACCCTGGAGGTAGGAAAGAAAGTCTTGCAGAAAGACTTTCCTTTGCTTGAGAAGGATTGTGTTAGAGAACGTCTTGGCAGACTTCACATCCACAAATCCATGGACCCTGATGGGATGCACCCATGAATGCTCAGGGAGCTGGCAGATGT
>VWZZ01003357.1:34350-75322 GCA_013399095.1 Psophia crepitans | reverse complement strand
TTGAATTTCATTAGATTCTTCCCTGCCTGGCTCTCCAGCCTGTCTAAGTCTCACTGAATGGCAGCACAACTCTCCGGTGTGTCAGCCACTCCTCCCAGTTTAGTGTCTCCATCCCTGGAAGTGTTCAAGGCCAGGATGCATGGGGCTTTGGGCAATCTGGTCTAGTGTAGGATGTCCCTGCCCATGGCAGAGGGGTTGGAACTGGATGATCCTTGTGGTCCCTTACAATCCAAACCTTTCGGTGGTTCTATGTTAATGTGATTCACAGAAATAAGAGGGTTATTTCAATTTCTCTGAAATCCCTGAATGAAATATGCAGTACTTATGTCCTGGTTTCAGCTGAGAGAGAGTTAATTTTCTTCAAGAAAGTCAGTATGGGGCTGTGTTTTGGATTTGTGCTGGAAGCAGCACTGATAGTGCAGAGATGTTTTTGCTGTTGTTGGGCGATGCTTACACAGAGTCAAGGACTTTTCGCCTTCTTGCACCGCCCCACCAGCGGGATGGCTGGGGGTGTGCGGGGAGTTGGGAGGGGACACACAGGATGCCTGACCCCAACTGACCAAAGGGATATTCCATACCATATGACATCATGCTCAGTTTATAAGGAGCTTGGGGGAAGAGGAAGGGGGGGACAGCGGCATTCGGAGTGATGGCGTTTGTCTTCCCAAGTCACCATTACGTGTGACGGAGCCCTGCTGTCCTGGGGATGGCTGAACCCCTGCCTGCCGTGGGGAGCGGTGAATGAATTCCTTGTTTTGCTTTGCTTGTGCACGCGGCTTTTGCTTCACTTATTAAACTCTTGTACCTGAACCCACGAGTTTTCTCACTTTTGCTCTTTCGATTCTCTCCCCCTTTTCCGATGAGGGGGACGGAGCGAGCGTTTCTGTGGTGCCCAGCCAATGGCTGGAGTAATACCACGACAACTTATAATACATTCTCATGCCTAAACAACCCTTGCACCCCAAGAATAAGTGGACTTTCTCCCTTTTGTTGTCAAGATAAAGGGATTTAGACAAGCACAGTGATACCTTATCTCACTCTATACTGAACTTACTGTAGGCTGAGATGACTGAGTACCTTTGTCATTTCGCTACCTTTCAGGGACACTTAATCCATTCTGAGCACTACATAGAGCTACACTGTTTATTTGCTTGTGACCTCTTTATATCATATCATCTTTATATCATATCATATCATCTTTATAATATCATATCATCTTTATATCATATCATCTTTATATCATATCATCTTTATATCATATCATCTTTATATCATATCATCTTTATATGCAAATGGATGGTCCTATAATTCCACCTGGAGTTCAGTGTTATCTTTATTTCAATGTATTTCTACATCTTACGTTCCCTAGATGATACACAATGTAAAACCTTTCCTAATGGGTCCCAGAGAGCAAGACTGATAAAAGATATTCATTTATCAAAAGCTTTACTTCAGCCATCAATATGTTCATTGGAAATGATAATACTTTTTAGTAGAGGCTCTCAGGAACTCAAGAGGTTCATTAAAGATGTACTGCTGAATGACAACTGTGTAAAGAAAGAAAAAGGTCACTTCATTGTTAATTGGTTGTCCAAGTTGCATCAGCAACGCTAACATATCTTACATCGAACTAATTGCCAGGCAGCAAAAGGGAAATATTTCTCTAGATTCTGTACTTTTGATTATATGATATTTTAACATAATTTAATTATCTAATATAGCTAAAGAAATGGAAATTGCAACAGGAAACAAAAATTATGCATACAGAAAATATAATTTTTCAATTTGTATATATTAACTCTTTTGAAACTTTTAAAAATAACCTTAAAAGAACGTACAAGTATCTTTTACTGAGAATAGAGAACTTTAAGATTAATTATGCAATTTATTAAAGAAACAGCACTTAATATAACCAGGGAAAAAGTTAGTGGTTAACTACCACAGTAGAAGACTGAATTTGATAATAAATAAGATTACTCAAGTTCATTAGTATTCTGCATTGGAACAGGTTGCCCAGGGAGGTGGTGGAGTCACCGTCCCTGTGGGTGTTTAAGGAAAGGTTAGACGCGGTACTGAAGGACATGGTTTAGTGGGTAACAGGTGGTGGGGGGACGGTTGGACTGGACGATCCTTGAGGTCTCTTCCAACCTTAATGATTCTATTCTATTCTATTCTGACATTTGTCAAACAGTTTGACTTGTTTTCTAAGCATGTCCTCAACAACATGTTTTCATATTACATTGAAGTAAAACTTGTAATTTTGTACACAAAAATTTCTTCCTTAAATATCCTTGTGGAAGTGTCACTAAGCTTTCAGTGACAATCTTTCATTCATTACACAGAACATTTCTAAAACAACAAAGTTCTTTGTTGTTGTTGTAATAAACTGCTATTTGTTTCTGTGAGAGGTAGCGTTTCCCTTCTCCCAAAGCACTGAGTGGCTAAGCAGCTTGTGAGCTACATCCTGTTGAGTTCAATGGCATGTTTTCATATCTCCACTCTTTGGTAGATTTCATGCACACTTTGGAACACTAGATAGATGTAAGAAATATCACTGTTACAGTTACTTTAAAATGGATCAAGTATCACCTAGTTTACAGACAAATAAGGAAAAATACACAGCGAAAGCCATACAAAACAACTCCTGCAGTAAAAAACTGAGAAAGGAATTTCACTGAAAGATGAACTTAATTTCAAATTATTTGAATGTTGAACAAGATTTAGTTAATTTTATTATTTGCCAACTATTCTTAGCAGTGTTCATTCACCAGTGATCTGAGTTACAGTAGCAAGGAGAATTGTAAAGGAAAATATCTCTAATGACTTGGACTTGCAGATATCCCAATAACCAATATCTTAAACTCTTTCAAGTCTATTGAAATTAACCTTAAAACCAGAAACTTCACACAGAAAAATAAATAAAACATTAACTCTGTAAATCTGTCTTAGGTGAGAAAAGAGGTCAGTAACAGTATTACAGACGTAATTCTATTCCCAATTCATTGTGTTAGTTGTGGTTAGCAGGGACAGTTTAATCTGTGTGTGTTGTCAGGGATTTAATTTCAGCTATTGGACAATTTATGTTTTTTAGGGTGGAATCTCACATAGGACTGGTCTAAGAAAACAGAGAAATAAAGTGCAGCATTAAAAGAACAAAAAGAAAACATGAGAAGTCAAGAAGATTTAAAAAAGAAAACCATTTCCGGGGAGACAGCCCAGTCTTGCTGTAGGCAAATCTAACGGAACTGAAAGAAGATAGTAAAGACATTTTAGATAATATATTCAATCCAGGGCAAGATTAAGGTAAGGGTAGCCTTACCCTAGGCCCTCAGGCTAAAAGTTGAGATCTTATATCCTAAAACACTGGTAATTCTGGAAGAGTCTTAGAATCAGGGCATAGAGTTCAAAGGGGTCCTTACAATATGATTCTTCACTGTAATACAAAACCAAAAATAAAACCAAAATCTGTTCCTCACCAAGCACTTGGTAAAGAAAGACATTCCTGTAGTCTGACAATATAGAGTGAGTTTCCTGTCTTTTAATTATCTGCACTTGATATAGTGAATATTATAAAAATGTAACTGTTACACTTTATGTGGATTAAGTATATAATATGGTCAGGGTTAGCAGTTTAATTTTCACTTTGGTTCCATGTGACACAAATAGATAAATATGCCCACATAGAAAAACTCTGTGCAATGGTCATCCTCAGTCTGTATGAAAACAGATTTTGTCTTTTAGTTGAAATTAGGCTAGTTTAAATGGGCGAAGTGTTGATGTTCTTGCTCTGTATTCACTTAATCTTTATTAATGAGAATTTTTCTTAGAAAGTGCACTAATCTGCGTATTCTTAAGAAAATCCATTATTCTAACATGGTAATACACTTTGTTAATATATTTAATTAAGATATCCCCTAGGGATCTACTGATATAGCAAAACATTGGCTTGAAGTATCTTGAGCAATATGGAGGTAGAGTACTCTAGCACCAGACCCTAGAAGACTGAGGTCTAGAAGACAGGAAGGTTTCACTGGGTGAGTATAAACACAACATTTCACAAACAGGATTGGTCTGGTCAGCCAAATCATGCTTTCTTTATGCTCTAAAATTGCTGAGGAACTGAGCATAGAGGGCCTGTAGAAAATAACTGTTAAGATTGTGTATTCAGAGAGTCAGAGTATTGTTAATAAAAATTTGTAGTTATTAATGGTGGTTATAATAATGATATATATACCTAATGCAGCACAGACTAAAGCAGGGAAAACAAAAATCTCCTAATGAACTCTTCAAAACTTCAGAGAAATATCTGCAACAACCTGATGGAAGTTAAAATACCTTACCTTCAAGTCCTGCACCAGTACCACACATTTTACACCAAATTTATTTTACTAATTACTAAGTCCTAGGAAACACCTTGAGCTCAGAAGTTTTTTTAATCTCTGATTCATTATCTCTCTAAGGTCTAACTCCTTTTTTTCCAGGAGTTAAACTTGGTTTACTATTACCATTGCTATATGTGAAAGATGTAACTACTTAAAAAGCAGAAAAAATATTGCTTGATTTAAGTGACTAGCTTCAACTAGCAATTGTTAAATATTGGTCTGAAGAAGAGGGGAAAAAACCCAATCAAAACAAAACAGAAAACCAAATTCAGTGAAGTAATACTTAGGCCATCAAAACTATAATATACAGTGTGGTGTTTTTTCCCCTCATTGACTTAAAAACAATGAAAATATTATTGTAAAAATCAGTATTTTTAAAAATTAAAAAGAAAAAGAAGATTAAAGAATAAAAACCTCTGCATCACCATTTGGTATGAATAAGCATATGTCCCCAGATGTGAAGGTACTTAATAGCAGACAGGGCTAAGCTACTCCATTAGATGTATCTGAGAAAGATAGACGGCATTATTTGAAAGTGTTTCAAAACATGATACAATTTTGCCCATGTGAATCCCCTTTACATGACATTAAAAATCCAAAACTACAGTTTGTAGCAATAAGATGATGATGATGTGGATTCAGCTCATGGTTCTGCAGACCACTTCCCAGATGAACTGTCTGGACAGGAGGTTGGACAGGAGAACTCACCGAGTACTGAAGCCCATGCTCAATACAGTGTAGAACAATGACTTGCCTTCAGAAACCAGCAGTGGTTTAGGCTGCTTCTGAGATTATTGAAGAAGAGGAAGAAAGGCATCAATTTGTGAGTCCTGAGAAGGCCACTCTGTACATTTGGTTCAAGTCTTTGAGAGAACTGCAGAGCCAAATCTATGCATATACAAAATTGAGGACTACTCAAAACATGGTGTTCAGTCTGCTTGTCACAGAGATCTGTAGCTCCTGCTCAAAAAGGGGGGAGGGAAGGGGAGAGTGGCTAGTCTTAAGCCTCTTAACCTTTCTCAGATCTCTTGCATATTGTTCTTGATGTGTGAAACCACTGAAACAGCAGTCCATAGGTACAAGAATGGTCTAGAAAAAAAAACCAAAGAAGTCTGGGGAAGATAATTTTGAACATCTATTTTCTCATACTCTATGGTCTGTGGTGAAAAAAAAACCCACAAACAAGTTAGATTCAGTATCTGCATTGTGCAAGTGCTTCTAAGTGATTTGGAAATAGAGCAGTGGTCAGTCACCACCTAGACTGACAGATTTTTGAACCCCACTGCATTCAATGATTGACTCCAGCCACAGATCTTTGAGTGATGTAAATTGGGTTATTTCCTGAAAAGTAGGGGAAAAAACCAACACCCAAACAAAACCCATTTTAAAGTATCTTTACCATAGGTCCTAAAGCATTTTGTCATGTAGATAATACAGAACACCCATATCAAGAAAAGTTGAATGGAGAAGCTACAAGAAATCGTTTGGTTTTCTTTCCTCTATCCTCCATAAAATTTCGTTGAGTGTAAATTATGAAATCTGAAGGATACCAAAATTATACATTTTCAGATTGCCACCGTGTTACTCAGAATCATCATTGAAAAAATAACCAACTATAATAAACAGTAGATTTCTTTGTATTATTTGCTCAACCTCTCTTCCACATTACCGCAAAGTTTGCAAAAGAGGCGTAGTACTTTTGGCTCTTACTGCTGGTAAAAGTACTCAGCAATTCACAAAAATCAAGCCCTAGGCTCTTTTGCAGAGTCATCAGAAATTATAGAGGAAGATCTCCAAGACATTAAAAGAAAACAAAATGCACAAACAGTTGAAATATATTAAAAATTCAAAATATTTTTAAGTCAGTGCCACAAAATTTACCCATCTGCTCCTCAATCATCAGACCGGAAAATTGAAAAAGGCAAGCTCTGACGAAAACTATAGCTGAGAACACATTTTAATTAAACTATGCTTTTGAGCTTTAAACTTTAAAATATGCTTCCAGTTTTATGCATTTTAGAATTCTGTACACAGATGCGTACTAAGACTCTGAAAATCAGATTTTTAAGATACCTTCTCAACAATGACAAAGGCAAGAATTTCCCAAGACCAAGCACTAATGCTGTAGTAAATATGAAATAACCACACTCTCCATTTAGAAAATAAAAGAGAGATTGACTTTTAATTAGCCTATGCAATATGCATCTCTGTAGCAGGAGGGATATACGGGAACTGAAAAAGCAGTGGGTCTTCCATGAATCCACTTTCGCAACTTTTCAAGCCATTTTTCAATTGTTAACAATATTACTTTGTCAACTCTGAAAGAAACACTTAGCAAGTATCACTAAGACAAAACTCAAAACTGTTAGACAATGTGGAACTATCCACATACAAATTGATACTTCTGTGGAATTATAGCCTTGCTTTCAGAGCCTGACAACCTTGCAAGAGTATGAATTGCTAATAAGACCAGACACTGCTCTGAGACTTTCCTTTTAGCTCAAACAAAATCCCTGTAAGACTTCATTCCAAGCAAAGTTCAAATGCCAGCAAAACCTGCAGACTTTAATGACACTTGGAGTAAAAAGACTGATCTAATACCACTATGGGCTTCTATTATGTACAAGGGAACTCTCAAAATTGTTTCACGTGGATTGCTGGTGGGTTGATAAGGGGCTTACAAGAAGCACTGGTCATTTAGCGGATTTTGAGAAGTACAGTCTTTATATAATATTATTAACTGAATCAGCTTTTGATGTTTTCCTAGAATTAGATTAGGTACATTTTCCAGGAGATCATGATTTCAGTTTAGTCTGCAGTTTTTTGGGGACAGAAAACTAAAACTCAGTGTTAGAGGCCATATTGAGTGAGAAGTGACAAAAGTTACATTTCAAGCAAATAATTATGTCCTAAATGCATTGAAGTATTTAACTAACACACTGAAAAGATAAAAGTCCGGAAAAGTAACTGGTATTAAACAATGTATTACACTCCCTGATCTGCTTGTATTTTACAAAATCCGATCTCTTTGTAAAGGGAAGTATTACAGTATTAATTTGCATTGATACAAAGTTTTATGTATCATAAAAGTCACAAGAACCTAAACCTCAAGTGATTTAAATCTATCCAAAACTTCTGAAGCTGAATTATATAAAACCCTCTTTACTGTTGTCCTAAGAATTCTTGTTGCATATTGCACAGAAAAAAAAAAAATTAGTTTATTGTTTTTTAAATTTTTGATTTCCACAGAAGTAGTAGCAATTACATTACATTCCCCAAAGATACACTTGCCTGTAATTTTTCTTCTAAACCTTTGTGTTTAGAGTAAAGCTATCATGATGTACAAGACTTACATGATGTGTAAGGCTGGGTCTGTTTCAGCTATGTACAGGGACAACTCTTTCTGTCTGCAAAGCAAATCTTTTGTTCTCCTCAATCCTCTGTCTGTTAGCCAAAATGTCTTATATTTCCAAAGGCCTTGACTGGAAGAAGGTGAACCTGGTGTTGTTTTTCATAGTCTTAATCCTGAGGTAAATTGATCTTCATTATAACAGACACCTGTTTTTCCTTTCAATTTACAGTGGATTTGTTTCTCAATTAACAAGGATAGACAGCTGCTGAGGTGGCTGACATCCAATCAAACAAAGAATCAGTGGTTACAGAGCACTAGAGGAGGTGAAGGTGGAAGTGGTTTACTGGAAAAGAGTGATACCTGCTCATCTAGTGCTCCTGCACAGTCCATGGTATTCTTACTGGTGGTAAATGCTTCCTTTGGAGAGTTTCGCTCAGAGGTTAAATTTTCACTAAGCATAATACATTTCTTCAGAAAAAACCCCACCCTATCAATTATTATTTTTCATGCATAACCTAATTATGCAGAAAAATAAAGAAAGGAATAGCCTAGCTGGAACAGAGACATAAGAGTGCTACTGCTTCCTACATGTGCTCATTTCAGAATTGGGTCAGGTGTTTACTTGTTTGGGTGAATTTCTAAAAAAAAATGAGGTAATGATCTGTGTTATTTGGTGTTTAATTTTCAGCAGAATTTATTGGATTACTATAGCTCCTGGTGTCATTCTAAGCAGAAACATATTCAAATATTTCAACTTTGTCCTTGGACTTCTACCACTCCCCACAAAAATAGGTACTTGTGATGCCATAGGATCATGAGTAGCCATCAATTATGACAATTAAATGATCTTTTATACGCATAAGCACTTTCTAGTGTATTGAATACAAATTATAGTTCAAAGAATATAGTCTGTCTTCCTTAGAGAAAAAAAAAGTCTTCTGTGTAAAAGAACCTATTCACATTTTTTGTGAACTGTGAGCTACAGACGACCTAAACACAACAGAGAAGAGATGATTGCACACCATAGGTTCTTCTGTAGAGTGTGATAAGAAGAAATGTGAGATGATATATAAGACTTCAGGGTGAGTGACATAGCACCAAAACCTTCTGAAATTTCTTAAGAAGTAGTAAATATAAATATATTAAAACAACTCAGATAATTATTTGCTAGCCCACAACAAAATGAATTTTCTATTAAACTTCATTCTAGCAGTGAAACAAAAATAATAAAAAAACCCTGGTAAATTAAAATTAGTCATTTCTTAATTACTACATATCCTGTACAACTTGTATTAAGTTCATGAGACATAATGAATATTACATAAAATGACTAATTTCATGGAGCTAATGAACATACCAACTAACTTCTTCGAAACTATTAAAAAAATTAATAACTGTTTAAGCTTATATATGTAGTAAAAATCCCAAGATTATTAAAACTAGAAAGAAAGCAAAGAAATCACTAAGGGAAAAGAACTGTTTCTGTTAATAAATTACATATGTTTTACATATAGTAAATTAGATATATAAGGAGAGGTATCTTGAACTAGTGAAGTGTATCAGGTTTATGTGGCAAGGTTTTGGTAGCAGTGGGGCTACAGGAGTGGTTTCTTTGAGGAGCTGCTAGAAGCTTCCCCCATGTCTGACAGTCAACTCCAGCCGGGTCCAAGATGGACCTGCCACAGGTGAAGGCCAAGCCCATCAGCAAAGGTGGTAGTGCTTCTGGGATAAGAGAGTTAAGGAGGGGAAACAAACTTGCATGAAATAACAGCAGCCAGAGAGAAGAGCGGGAATATGTGAAAGGAACAACTGTGCAGACACCAGGGTCAGTGAAGGAGGGGGAGGAGGTGTGCCAGGCACTGGAGGTTGGTGGTAGAGCAGAGATTCCACATGCACCCTGTGGAGGACCCCATGCCAGAGCCAGTTGATGCCCAAAGGAGGCTGTGACCATGTGGGAAGCCCATGCTGAAGCAGGCTTCTAGAAGAANCAGCAGCCAGAGAGAAGAGCGGGAATATGTGAAAGGAACAACTGTGCAGACACCAGGGTCAGTGAAGGAGGGGGAGGAGGTGTGCCAGGCACTGGAGGTTGGTGGTAGAGCAGAGATTCCACATGCACCCTGTGGAGGACCCCATGCCAGAGCCAGTTGATGCCCAAAGGAGGCTGTGACCATGTGGGAAGCCCATGCTGAAGCAGGCTTCTAGAAGAACCTGTGGGCCTGTGGGGAGAGGAACCCACGCTGGAGCAGATTTGCTGGCAGGGCTTGTGACCCTGTGGGGGACCCATGCTGGAGCAGTCCCAGTCCTGAAGGTCTGCACCCCATGGAAGAAACCCATACTGGAACAGTTCATGAAGAACTGTAACCTGTAGGATGGACCAATGCTGGAACAGGGGAAAAGTATGAGGAGTCCTCCCCATGAGGAGAAAGAAGCAGCAGAGACAATATGTGATGAACTGACCACAACCCCCATTCCTCTTCCCCCTGTGCCGCTGGGGGAGAGGAGGGAGAGAAACTGGGAGTGGAGTTAAACTCAAGAAGATGGGGGGGATGGAGAAGAAAAGTGCTTTTAAGATTTGGGGTTTGGGGTTTTTTTTTCTTATTATCCTACTCTGATTTTGATTGGTAATATATTAAACTAATTTCCCCAAGTCAATTCTGTTTTGCCCATGACGGTAATTGCTGAGTGATTTCCCTCGTCTTACCTTGACCCAAGAGCCTTTCATTCTATTTTCTCTGCCCTGTACAGCTGAGGAGGGGAGTGATAGAGTAGCTTTGGTGGGCACCTGGCATCCAGCTAGAATCAACCCACCACGTGGTTACCGTTCTTATCCATTGGCATGGCTATTACTGTAGCAACCAGTCTGTCTGTCCAGGTCGCAAAAAATTCTCTGCAAAATATTGAGTATTCGAGCACATAAATAAGAAACATTAATAGCTGAATACATTTTTTATTTCCTATTCAAGTCCTGTTTCAAGGAACTCAGTCAACTCAGTTTATCAAGGAGTTATTTTATGCAAAGTGTTTATAAACACCTCTCTGGGGAACAGAAAGTTCTTAATAGAGAGCTTCCCAAATTGGCATATAGAGTTATAGCAAAGTATCAAGCTGGAGTAAAACTTCACACATTAGGAATAGAAATAGATTTTTTTAATATATTATTTAAAAAATATTTTTAGCAAGGGAAGACAATTATTCATTAGAAACATTACCTAAGGCTGACCTAAATTTTCCATGACTAGAGTTTTTTTAAATCAAGATTTTGTTAGAAAAGTTCTAGTTCAACAGCAGTATTAAACATGCAACAATAATTGGGTCTTTGATTATCTTTGATCAGAATATACGATCAGCATGAACTTTTCTGATGCTATGAAACAACTAAAATTACCCAAAACTTTATCATAATCCTTACTCATTTTCTTGCTACTTGATGTTCTATATTTTATAACACAATTAATTAGAAAACATGTAGATATATGTATGTTAGCATTAGTTGTTAGAGAAGACAGCAAACTTTCCAATAAATGAAAAAAGAAAAATCTTATGATATATAGCATATGCCTATACAGCATAGTGGCAATCAATCAGGACTTAAATAAGGTACATATTGACTTACTGTAAGAACAGTTATAATGCCAGCCAGTTAAAAATAAAATAAAAATCTGCAATTATTTTTAGTGAAGACAAAAAGAAATAAAATATTACTAAAGACTTGACTTATAGAATTCAATTTTACATGTAGTAGGAACCATGCCATCAAAATTACAAGCCTACTGAAGAGTTGGATGCAGTTTTGGCAGATTCTCCCTCCTCTTCATTAAAAGCTGGTTTATTCTCTATCAACACCTTTTCAGCTCAAGTTAAGCTTATATAAAAACAGGGAAAAGAGAAAGAAAAAAGAAGTCTGCTATATCAATGTTTCATTTTGTAACCTTAGGGTGGAAGAGGAAGAAAGATTTGCTTGTTACCAATGTTCCTTATTTCTCTAGAAAAGCTGAATTGTTACAGCTATTTTAAAAATGATAAAAAAGTCTGTATTCTATGAACACTTTTTTAATCACTTTATAGCCAGGTTAGAGACATGAATTTAATAGACTGGGTTTTTTTTTCCAACTGACTTGTTATACAGAGATACTAGCAAGCAACAACTATCTACTCACTGAGGAGCCGCTATATATTACTGAATTTATTCAAAATGTATTTACATTTAGAAAAGTAGTCTGCCTAGTCAGAACGTTTCACCACTGATTATGCTTAGATGTAAACCCAACATGTAAGGATAGTTTTGGAGAATATTGACCATTATTTTTGGAGAAACATAAAAGAGGCAACAGCAACATTTCACCCCTTCCCTCAAGTCCCATAGCAGACCAATGATCCTCACTTTAGTTAAGATTTTAACACATCTATTTCCACATATCCCTTTTTTTTCTGCCGTTTATGCTGCTCTCCGTTGTATACATAGGCACACCCTCAGAATGTTGCAATCAGTCTCTGCCTGGATTCTTGTTTTCCTTCAGATTTAACATTTTTACTTGTACTTTATATTAGTTCTTTCCTAAGGTCAGTTGTGTTTATCACATTGAGGCATTCCCTTAATAATACATTTTTTCTTTTAGATGACATTTGGTCTAAGAATTGGAATAATGTGTTCCATAACTTTTCAATAGCAAAACTCAGTAGTTGCATTCCCACAACAGATAGTCTGATATATCCTTTTTTTCTTTCTTCCCCCCTTTCCTCCCACCCACACCCCCACACCACTGCCCCCCTCTGATTAAAATAAATATATATAGACTGCATTCATATGCTGTGTTGGATGAGCGTATGAAAACACGAGCATCAGTTTCATTGTCTCTCCTGGCAAAATTCCTCCATTTTCTCATAGTATTCCTGAAAACAAATTAATAAAAAAGTACCCTTTAAACAATATCAACAATATCATCCTATTGTCTGAAACTGAATACTAAAGAATCTTTTAATGGGAATCATAATAAATGCCAGTAATATTTGATATCCCATCATACAAGCACAATATGTAAAAATACAATTACATTCAGAGTTTAATTATGAGCTAAATATAAAATAAAATGAGACATGTTTCATCTCATTTTGTGTTAAAAATACATATTTTCACTTTATGGAAGTAAAGACTGTCTTCTCCACTATATCTGAAAGGTAGACATAAGCTAATAATTATTAGTATTAATATAACTATAGAGTTATACTTGTCATTTTTATTAAGTATAATTTTACCCACCAGGCAACTGTTTTAAACATCAATTTCAAGTTTAGCTTTAAGGCATTCATCTAATTTATTTTCTAGCATATGCTCATTACTAAAATGATCTGGAATGAAACCTTCACACATTTCTAGTGCATAATGAATAATTAAAATGAATGTTTGTTTGCTATCAATGGTGTTTTGGAAAAAGCACAATTTGCACATTACTCCTTACCTTTTTTTTTTGTTTAGGAACACTTGCATTCATTATATTAGTACAGTCAAATAGCTGTAGCTCCAGTCAAAAGTTTTGAAAGTCCTGAATTATAAGGAAAAGTGTACATCATACCTTGAAGGAGTGAACTCTTCAGAGGGAAACAGGCAAACAAGACTGAAAAGCAAACTATTTCATCAGACATTAAAAGCAAAACAAAACAAAACAAAAAAGCACAACAAACAAGCAAACACGGCCACCACCACCACCCCCCATAAAATAAAATAACAACAAATCACATATCTGAAGACTTGTGGAATTCTAAACTTCTGTGAACCTAAAATTGGAGTTTTTCAGAAGCTTGTTCTTAATCAACTAATAGGATTTAGTGGCCGCTCTCAATTTCAAGTGGAAAGATGCATTTCCAGGAAAATCTAATGCCTGAAGAAGCTAGAAAGCCTGCCTGGGCAGCCATAGGAGAGTCACTGCTGTGGTCTTTTCAAAACAGAGAAAACTGATTACTGGATGGGTTTACTATGGTAACATCCAAATTCAGTAGTTTAGAACGGCAATTAAAATAATTGTATAATTGCTTTTAATTACATTTTTATATATCATTCAGATCATATTCCCATAATGCTGGCATTCCATGGACTCCAAAATTGAACTGTTCTCCAGGCTGCATCTGTGTCCAGGTTATGTGAAGACTAGCAGGTAAGAATTTTAGCATGAATGTGGATTCTTTTTTTCCCTCCATTTGTCAGAGATTCTAAATCAAAGATTTTTTGGAAAGCAGTTCTAATTACTGAATATTTTATTCTACACTACAGATCTGCCTACATAAGATTAAAAAAGAAAAGTAAAGAAGGTCATTATCTGGTTAAGCAGCTGAAAAAGTTCTGGCATTTCACATCAAGACTTAATTTCCTTGAAATTTCAGGGTACTTTAGAGTCGTAGACCAACTCTTGGTCTGCTGCCAAAGTACATACTTCTGTTTGCCTTTTCTTTTTCATTAAAAATGCTTGTCAGTATAAGGAAAACACGGAATGTTAGAAACCAGAATTAACTGCACAAAGCATTGCTGTATCTGTCCAAGATCCCTACCAGGAAGATCAGGCATGTTCTACTTCTTGCAAGAGTGACAGGAATGTTGTATTATTAATTGCTATCTCCGTTTCTTTAGAATAGCTGACAACAGAAGTAATATTTGCAATTTAAGAAAAGCAAGTGATATTAATAATAGCAGTGGATTAATAGTGATTTGTCATTGGATTTGATTAAGCAAGGCACATTTAATTTAAGCTTATAAGCATTTTGCTGGGGTAGAGTTATATTTTTGCCATTTTTTGCCATTTCAAGAGAATCTCAGAACTACATTCTAGAATGTCTATTTTATAAAAAGAACAGTTAAATATTATAAGATATTTATGCTGATTAGATAAAGCTAGAAGAGTTTTCATAGGTTTTCACTTAGCTTTTCTTATAGAATATTAGACAGGAACAACAACTCATTCAAATTCTTTCATCTGATAAGAAATCTGAAAGTAATGCACCCCTCTCTTCAAAAGCTAGAGATTAAACTGGTATTATTAGAAAGACTTTTATCAATAACAGAAGAAATTATAATAATAAATTCTCCACTCTGACTCCTTGAACATGAAGGATACGTTTTTCCTTTCCTAAATAAAATAACCCAGACTGTTCAAAAGACTTGAATGAGATAAAAGTCAGACATTTCCATTTATTTTGTTCTTTTGAGGCATTGCTATGGATAACATCTGGTTAAATCATCCTCCTGATATTTTAACCAAACATGGCCAATATAATATAGTGATTTCTGGAAACAAAAACATTCCTAGAAGAAGTATTTAGCTTTATACAGATTCAAAGAAAGAAAGAAAAAAGCTCTTATGTAACTGTACTTCATCACATGTAAATGCTAGCAAATTGCCTTAATACCTGAAGTGTTTACCTGTGATCACTGTAGAGAAACTGAAGACTTGTTTACCGATCTATACCCCAGGAAATGGCTTACTATTCAAAATCTTAAGACTGCCTGACTCAAAATGGGTAAAACTCACAATGATGTTGCCCTTCTTTCCACATTTGGTGACCGTGTTACAGCTCAGGCCCACAAAAATGAAATGACTCAAGTATCTTCTGGCGCAGTGCTCCCCATGGCACCCTGGGCACGGGAATGTCCTGAAGGAAAACATCCGTCTCACAGACAATCTGTCCAATCTGCACATGGTTTCATTCAATTTGTCAGTTTACACCATATAACCAAAAGGACAGAAAGTTTTCTTGGATATTTAAGATCAGAAGAACATTTTTCATTGGGTTCCCTTCATTTGAATCATAGATACAATTGCATTTCTAGACTCTGTAACGCCCTCTGCAATTAGCAGTAAGGCACCGAGTTTCGGATAAACAGATATTAACTCTGAATTACTTATATATTTGTTTTCAATTTAAATCCTGAATTTGCTATTAATCTGGTATTGATCTTAATCTTAATCTGATATTAATCAATTCTGTCTCACCACTTCTTCAGCTTGGTAGCCAAGCATTTCTATATGTGTTTGTTGATTAACTAAATGCTTAACAGTAATTCTAAACTACACTGTTCACTACATTCTGTATTTTCCCACTAGAGAAATAAAAGTTACAAACTTCAAATTAAAAATTAATCCATGGTACAATGTAGGGTCCACAGAAGTTTTTCTATCTCCAACCATTTTTTTCATTCTTTCTTAGGTGAAGATTAAGCCTGAAAGTTTATGAAGCAAGCTTGTCATTGAAAGCTCAATATTTTTTGCTTAGAGGAGTGTAAAAAGAAGTTTCATTGTTTTATTTGTAATAGAATTTAAGCAGTACAGAGTGAAATTGAGAAAAGTCAATTCAGTTAACATGCCAAGCAATAGAAAAGCTTTTGCTTCATAGATAATGGTTAATTTGTTTCATAAAAGACGTTTCCAGAATAAATGCTCTGAGGAATCCAAGGATTTTTAAGGAAAGTTATATAATCTGTTGAAATGTGTGACAATGGCATTTCACTTCTATATCTGTAAAGAAAAAGACATTTGTACATGCAGTGATGGCTGCCTGAGAAATGAAAGATCAGAAACAAGTGGGAAAAAACCATAACACAAAAATAACAGAACGATTATACATCAAAAATTGTTACAGAGCATTATGTTGTGTAAACACCCCAAATTGTATAGAATTACACTTGTGGCATGTTTTTTAAAGTAAGTGACTTGAAAGTGAGAATCCAAATACAAGGCCAGACCACTGGAATGCATTGCTTAGTAGTTTGGCATCTTGTTCTCCTCAGAAAGGAAGCCCAAAAGAAGAGACCAACTTGTCTCAATAAGTTCGCGTTATATATAAAAGGAAGAGAATATACAAACTATACCCATATGAATAATGTTTGTTCAATTTTCAGAAGAAAAATAGTTCCCAGGCAGTAAAGATCTTCTGATGGAACACTTCTGCACTTATAAGCATATCACTAATAGAGCAGTATCTCCCCATAGTGTCAACTCCAGCCTTGTCCTTCTTGAGGTGACTGCAATTGCAATAAAATTGTCTGTACTCTCGTTAGAACAATCTTTCCTTGACTTAATGACTTTCTCATCTCCTCATTAACCATTTCCAATTAGTTTTTCTCCTCAGCATCCTTCCTTATCTTCAGAATTCTGAAAATGATTCAAAGATGTCTGGTTTTGGTCCTTTACTCCTTCAGCTTATTTACAAAGAAGAGAACAACTATAACAGTACAGAAAATCCTTTTTCTATACAAATCACTTCCTCCTGATTCAGCTGCTTTCACCTTACACTGGCTAGCCATCAGCTTCACTTCTGATGACTGTAATGAAAATCACTATTTCTTTGCATCCCCCTTTTTCACTACCATGGACAAAACACCGTTTTTTGGTTGTTTTGTTTTTTTTTTTTTAAGAACACTATCACATATAACTACATCCTAAATCTTGATAATTCCTTTCACACCAAGAAAACAAATTACCTGAGTTATAACCTTTCCTGTAAGTCATCTTCTTTATCTACACTACTACATGCTCACATTTCAGCTGTAGTAATACCTCTGCATTTGTCAAGAACAGATGAGGTCTCGTTCAATCACTGATGTATTCAGAATTTCATTATAAACTCAAGCATTTATGCAGATTGCTCTTCTAAGCCAATCACATTTTTAATGCCTTCTTCCATTGCTATGCCAAGTACTAATTCTCTTTAGTTTTAAGGAATGTCATAGCTTCTTTCTTACTCAATATAAAAGATATCAAGTGACCCAGATTGCCAGTTTCTATCACCTTTGACATATATACTATATAAGGATTATATAGAAAGTATATATTTCATATTGTAAACTTTTCTCTGACATCTGTTTTGGATAATTCAGCATCTGCAGTATTAACACTTTTTCTTCATTCACACTTATTTTGCCATGATGCTTATAAAAAGCTTCAGAAGACCCTAGCCATCAGTGCTCTAGGATGACCACCTGCAACACTGATTAGTGCTGCTCTTCTGATTCTTGTCCTGTGTGTCACCCTTTGTCATTCTTTATTCTCTACTCCTGGTTTCACAGAGTGACAAACACAGCGTAAGTCTTGTATGTCAATAGTGCCCCTAGGATTCTTAAGAATTAAGCAGTCTAAATAAATACCAAAAATAGAAATCCTGGCACTGCAAACCACTTGTTAGGTTTGGTTTTTCAAATGAAAATCCTTTCTTATAATGATTCATTTTAAAAATATATAATGAAAATTTTCATATTAATATTCGATTAGAAAATAGATAGGGAAATGCTGACAGGAAAAACAAAAACAACAAAACTAAACCAAACCAAACCAAACCCACAAAAAACAACCCAGACAGTTTTTGAAATATGGAAGTTACAGGCAAAACGGGATTGCTACCTGAGTAACTTTATATTATTTTCATTGATGATCTATCTTTGAGAAACAGAAATTCAGAAAAAATTATTTAAAAAATTAAATATATATTTCTGAAAGTAAGTCTGGTTCACAAATTAAACAAACTGCACCTTATCTAGAAAATTACTGTGCCTCCTCTACATTTTAGGTGTCTTATGCAGAATTATCTCACATAGAGAGAACACTGGTTATCCAAGAGGTGCTTTCGTGAAGTTTAAAATTCATTCTTAAGAGCATTTCAAAAGTTTTTGTTATCTCTTTCTTTTGAAACGATGTCCAAATCTTTGTTTTCTAGTACTAGGAGTTTCATAGAATCATAGAAGGGTTTGGGTTGAAAGGGACTTCAAAGACCATGCAGTTCCAACTCCCCTGCCATGGACAGGAACACCCTCCACTAGACCAGGCTGCCCAAAGCCTCATCTAATCTGGCCTTGAACACTTCCAGGGATAGGGTCTCCACAGCTTCTCTGGGCAACCTGTTTCAGTACTCCACCACCCCCATAGTAAAGAATTTCTTCCTAATGTCCAATCTAAACCCACCCTCTTTTAGTTTAAACCCATTCCCCCTTGTCCTATCCCTATATGCCCTTGTAAACAGTCCCTCTCCAGCTTTCCTGTAGACCCTTTTTAGATACTGGAAGGCCACAATTAGATCTCTCTGGAGTCGTCTCTTCTCCAGGCTGAACAAGTCCAACTCCCTCAGCCTGTCCTCATAGGAGAGGTACTCCAGCCCTCGGATCAACTTTGTGGCCCTCCTCTGGACTCGTTCCAGCAGTTCCATGTCTTTCCTGAACTGGGGACCCCAGAGCTGGATGCAGTACTCCAGGTGAGGTCTCACAAGAGTGGAGTAGAGGGGCAGAATCACCTCCCTCGATCTGCTGGTCATACTTCTTTTGATGCAGCCCAAGATACGGCTGACTTTCTGGGCTGCAAGCACACATTGCTGGCTCATGCTGCGTTTTTCATCAGCCAGCCCCCCCAAGTCCTTCTCCCTAGGGGCTGCTCTCAATCCATTCTCCGCCCAGCCTGTAGTTGTGCTTTTCTTTGAAAACAAATCTCTCTTTTGTATAAAAATACCTGGTACCATATGCAAATGTAATATTTTTCCCTGATACTATAATTATTTATTAGAGAATCAATTGAAATATCCAAGTAAAGTGTTATGGACAACTTGAAAAAAGAAAAGAAAAAAAAATTTGAAGCAAGGAGGGTTCAAGACACGCGGGTAGATCTTGTTCACATTCAAAGATTCCAATTAATTTAAAAAAACTAGAAAAAAAAAGAAAAAAGAAACAAACAAAGAAACAAACCAAAATAATCTCAATGAAAACATGAAGTTGGAGAGATAAATGTATGAGTTCTGATTCTGTCACATAAGGAGAAAAGTAATTTTTTTACACACTCAGTAAAGAATAGTCACAAGAATAATCACATCCTCACTCAACTGTGGATGTGACCTAAAATCTTTGAAGAAATTACAAATGCTGCAAATTGTTCAGCCAAAGAAGGGACATTAGAGTAATACTGAACCGCTGTTATTCTTAATTCACTGTTCCTATATCAAAACTGACTGGAATAAATCTCCAAATTATTCCATGCAAATAACTTATTTAAGTAATGAACTACAGATCTGAGATTTTAGCATCAATTTTTGCAAGCAATTAAATCATTGCATATAGCCTTGCTTTCTAATGGATCTTAAAATACAAGAAAATTGAAGACAAAATTCTTTAGATGTACACAAATTCAAAACCAGATATTTTACGTATTGAATGTTAATGTCCTGGTTGCAGCTGAGAAAGTTAAAACCACAACTGTTAAATATTAAAAAACAGCTGTAACATTTATGGCAGCTAATTCATTTAAGTGCATACTATATTTCTCAAAAATCCCTGGAGTAGAGAAAAAACTTAAAATAAATCTTCTATTATGGTATAGTGGTATCTGGATTTTGGTACTAGCTGATAATTGATAAGAATCATCATCAGCTAATATTAATTTTATATTTTTTTCAATACATAAGCATAAGCATCATTTTAGTGCTGTGTTTTTATCTGAAAAGGTTATTGCATGTAACAAATGTGACTATTTTTTTCTACGTGACATAAATATGTTTTCTGCTCAATACCTTTTTGCCCTTTATGCAAATAAAACCATGAGACATACAAGTCTGGACAAATATTCTTGAAATTCTGAAATATGATTAAGCAAATACATTTAGATGAAATTTAATTTCTAGCCAATTCTTACTGATACCAATAAACTAAATATGTACGAGCTATAATTGTCTGCTTTTTAAATTAAAGATTTCAATATTCAAAAGAAATCTTGCATAAGCAAAGCAAGTGAATAACTAGATAACATTGATATGGCTATGAAACACTGATCAAGTTAAAAAAAAATTACAGGAGATTTCCACAATCTGGAAAAGAATCTTGCTTGAACTTTAGGAAGATGCTACTTCTGTTTCATCCTGCACCTTCTGCTTATATCTAATTATTCCTCACTTATATTTGGCACCTGCAAACAAGGCTATAACTTTGCAAATTTCAGACACTAGAAAGCAACATTTTGACTGCAAAATCTTTTTGAACTATTCCTAAATATTTTTAAATGGTCAAAAGTAAACAGGTAATTAATTAAGTCCACCAAATTTACTTCTATCAGTTTTGGGCTTCCTAAACAGCAGTTTAATCTGTTTCTGTGGAAACTGGATATGCTCCAGGCACCAGAATCTACAGGAAGTAATTCAGAATTTAATTGTGGAAGGATTAATTAATGAATTCTATTTTTAAAAAAATATTTTTTCAGTCTAGGCCAAATTCATCCACTGTAAATTACCTATTGCTAGTCTAACATAATTTTGTCGGTCATTGCTCTATGAGCAAATGCTTGTTTTGTGTATTTTAAAAGTTAATAGTATAGACATAACATTTTTTTAAAACCTTGGCTACTTTTTATGCAATACCTTTTCTAAATCCTTATTTTTTTCTGTGACTTTTCTGAACACTCTCTCATGTTTTAATCCATTTTTTGAACTCTGGATGCCAGAACTGGACGAAGAAATACATCAGAAGTTATAGAAATACCAAGTCTAACATCTTTTTGGTCATTTTCTGCATTGGGAATCAAATGATATATATGTAATGGAGTTTTTTTGTAGTCTGTTGGTTATCCTCCATGGTCTTTTTTCACAGTTACTGCTTCCTGAGATGAAGGTACCTGCACTATGCACATCCTTACAATTTTTCCTTTCTACACTAGTCAGTTTACACTGGATTGCTATGACACACTTGCTGTTTGTATTAATTTTATCTGCTTAGCATTTCTTTTCACTGACACATTTAATCTCTCCTCTTCTTTATTAACTACACCAGTCTTCATCACACATTCAAAGTTCATCAGTGCCACTTCTGTGTTCCTTTCAAGAAACAGATAAAAACTAGGTGAATATTACCAAAGCTGTCAGTGATTCCGATAGAACTAAGATAGAAACACAGCCACCAGCTCCTACACAGAAAAACATTTTAAGATGTATCAGACGGTCTCCAAATTGTGGATTTGATATGATTTTCCTTCTTCAAATGCTTTGCAATGCCAATTCTAGTGCCTTAGAATCATAGAATCACTATTGTTGGAAAGGACCTCTGAGACCATCAAGTCCAACCGTCAACCTAACACCACCATGCCTACTAGACCATGTCCTGGAGTGGCGTATCTATGCATTTTTTGAAGATCTCCAGGGACAACGACTCAACCTCCTCTCTGGGGAGCCCGTTCCAATGCCTCACTACTCTTTCCATGAAGAAGTTCTTCCTAATATCTAATCTGAACCTGTCCTGATGCAACTTGAGGCCATTCCCTCTCGTCCTGTCGCTTGCTACTTGGGAGAAGAGACCGACACCCTCCTCACTATAACCTCCTTTCAAGTAGTTGTAGAGAGCAATCAGGTCTTCCCTCAGCCTCCTCTTCTCCAGGCTAAAGAGCCTCAGTTCCCTCAGTCGCTCCCCATAGGATTTCTTTTCCAGTCCCTTCACCAGTTTTGTTGCCCTTCTCTGGACATGCTCCAGCAGCTCAATGTCCTTCTTATATTGAGGGGCTCAAAACTGAACACAGTACTCGAGGTAAGGCCTCACCAGAGCCGAGTACAGGGGGACTATCACTTCCCTACTCCTGCTGGCCACGCCATTCCTGATACAGGCCAGAATGTCATTGGCTTTCTTGGCCACCTGGGCACACTGTTGGCTCATGTTCAGCTGGCTGTCAATCAGAACCCCCAGGTCCTTCTCTGCCAGGCAGCTCTCCAGCCACTCCACCCCAAGCCTGTAGCGCTGTCCAGAGTTGTTGTGGCCAAAGTGCAGGACCCGGCACTTGGCCTTGTTAAACCTCATCCAGTTGGCCTCGGCCCATTGATCCAACCTGTCCAGATCTCTCTGGAGAGCCACCCTACCCTCAAGCAGACTGACACTGCCTCCCAGTTTGGTGTCATCTGCAAACTTACTGAGGGTGCACCCTATCCCCTCATCCAGGTCGTCAATAAAGATGTTGAACAGTGCTGGCCCCAAGACTGAGCCCTGTAGCCCTTGTAGCAGCTTATATAAATTTCTATTACCAAACTTGTAGCCAGTTTTTTATTAATAAAAAATTGAAGTTGATAAAACTACTTTTCTTAGTTCTATATTAATCAGGGTGAATTATTTTAAACATCTGTTCATTATTCACTCTTGTTTAATCTAATCATTATTACTTGTTCAGATCAGGATATGCTCAGCAGTGATATCAGGTCTGTTATTTCTCTTCTTTAAAATTTCAGTCTCTTTTTGTTCCATTTCTGCTGATTTTCTCTACTATTCCACAATTTAAAGACATTAACACAGAAAGCCTTGCCTGTCTGAAATGCTTGGGTACCGTTTAACTGCATTCACAGACCTACAAATGCCTAAATCCAGTGTCAAAGTTAATACACAAGGGTTTGCTATATAAAATGAAAACACACATGAAATAGGAACATATATGGAATTCTATTCAGTCATAGAAGTCACCTTGCCTTTTTTTACTCTATTAGAAAAAAATGAAAACAAACCGTATTCCCATCTTCTAATTTGCATCCACCACCCTCTCAGTTCTTCCTTAATTAAGAAAAATCCATTAATTTTTACTTTCCAGCCATGTAAATTTTTCAGCAAATTTCAGGAATTCCAATTAATTTTTAATTCAATTTTCACAAAAAAAGGTGTCTATAACTGTTACATTGTTTAGACTCCCAGTATTTGTGCATATGCAATTAAGAATTTCTTATCTTTGTGTTTCCAGTGGTCTGGATTTATTGCTTTTATTCAGAACCTGGCTTTGTGCTAACAGCTCAGAAACTTGACTTTGAGCTCAGATTTTTAATTTCTTCTTTTTTACCCTTGCTTTTTGTGTCAGTATCTATTAAATTGTTAGATCACTTATCATGTTAGATCACTTTGGGTGGTGGAGCAGATGCTCTATAAGTATCTGCAAATTGAACCCGTATGTATCTAAGATTCATTTATACTTCTAGAAATTAAAGAACGTTTAGTGAAGTAATACAAAGTTCCTTTAGAGATCTGCAGTTAATTTAAACCTTTTAAAACACTAGAGTTGTGTTTTGTCTTCTTTTTTTCCATGCAGAAACATAAAATATACATTTCAAGCAACTAGTAGTAATCCTTTTAAATATGTAAAGCATACAGTTTTATGATTAGCTCCACAATTCTGGGCTTAAATCAATAATACTATTGAACACTGCACACTGAATCAAACTAGGAAGGAAGGAAACAATTTTACTTTAAAAAAAAATTATTGCTTTGTAGTATAAACTTCTCCATTACTAATCAGCCAAACCATGCAAACTTTTTCAAGAATTTATTTAATACTTGGAATGAGTATAAAAAATATACTTTCTTACTCTACATGTGTGTGTTCTTCAAAGAAGAAAAAGCTCTGATCAGAAATTAACTTAAGATGACTATTCAATTCAGTTTGTGGGAACTTTCTGCAATGAAAGAAATCCACATTTTAAAATAGCTTCATGAAAACACAAGAATATCATTTTAAACATCTGCTTAATATGTTTCTTCATTTCTCTTCCTCTCTGGGACAAGAACAGTAGCTAAGTGCATATCAGAATAAGGAAAATCTTGAATAAACACTATTCAGTGAAGGAATATATAATTAGGATATTGTGTTTACAGAACTAGATTACATCCACCAGACTGTTTGGTGAGTTGGAGTTATCTTTCCCTTACAAAATTATATTTTCAAAACACAGAAGAGTATTTCCTCAAATGCTGCCTGATTAAAAAAGTGACAGACAGCTTCAGTTAGAAATAACTCTGTAAATATGAAAAAGAAAAAAAGGCTGTGCCAAAACAAATATCCAAATTAAAGATTTAAGATAGGCCTTCTGGTTATCAATATGATCTGATTGTGCCTACCAAGAAGAAATGAGCATTCTGCTGCCACAGAAAACCAGATAAAAAGAGAGATTGGGAAGCAATGATTGTGGGTATAGAGAATAGCCATAACATAACAAATAATTAAATTAAGCCAAACCAGATTTTAAGAAAACTTAATCATGTGTCATGTATAATGGTGTCAAAATACAACAAACTTAAATTAAAAATTAAAATTATACAAAGTTAAAATTATACAAACCACCACAATTTGCCCTTTTACTCTGTTTCATGACTGCTTCTTGAATACTAGTTACATGATTTCTTTCTTTTCTCCTCTCCCAGCATCCCTTTCCCAGCTGAAGTACATGATAGACAGTTTTAACAGAACATTATGTTTTGGTTTTATGTTCATTCTTGAACATATGATCATAATTGCTGTGTATCACTAAGATGTTTCTCTCAATGTAATTACCCTCATGAACTTTTTTACTGTAACAGCTGTGGCATAGAAAAACTACACATTTAATAAATGCTTATCTAAGCAAAGGATACAAAAATATATTACAATATTTTTAACATTACTGCACACATCTTACATTGTTCACAAATGTGTGTTTTGACTATATACACAGGGAGTGGTTTGCACTCTGTCAGACTCTTCTCTTGTCTCTCTCCCCTGTTCCTCCCCGCCAACTATGTGATTGCCCCTTCTTACAGTGTATATATAGAATTTACCTTACTGCAAACCAGTTCAGCTGACTAAGTAGAACAAGGATATAATGTGATTTTTTTACTATTGTTAAAATTTCTTTCCCAGGTTGGTTTTCTGCTGTAACTTGAACCCCTTTAGTCTGTGATCAGATGAGCATCAAAGTACTTAATGGAAAATTCTTCATTGAATTCTGCGTATAATTATCACCTTTAACTTTCTGTATACATACATACATACATATTAAGATTTTTCTGATTTATCTCTATACATGTATATGAATGCATGTATTACATCTGGTACATGCAAACAACAATTATAAAGCATTCAGATCATCACAACAGCAAAGGAAATCTCAGAGTTTTGTCTCAGTGTTTACAAGTCAAAGTTTCACAGCGTTCTTAATGAAAAATGGAAATAAAGTTTTCCAGTTTGAAATGGAAACAAGTGGCAAATAACCCATAGAATTTTCTGTGCAATGAAAACACGTGTTTTAATCTGAGATCTATTTACCAGTTAAATGCAAGTCTATCACTGCATTATTCGAACACTGTAGATATGAAAGGGTGAAGCAGTAGTATTTTGAAGGTAAATATTTAGCTATGCAGATATTTTAAGGCTTTCAGGCAATATCATTACTTTCATCCTGGCTCTATAATCTTTATCCATGATATCAAATCTTAAAAAATCCCACAACATTCTTATTCCTTCTACTTGTGACTGACTCTCAAGATGCGGAGGCATATAAGTAAATGATAAAAGAGTTCAGAAGAAAAAAATCAATTCTCAGTCACAATTAACAGAAGTGAGTTCAACCAAGTTGGATTATAGACCTGCAAAATCTCCCGAGAAGCTATATATCATTTTATTTCATGTGAAAGTTTCCTAACTTTCCAAATATTTTACCTGATACGAGTCTTCAACCTTCAGAAACGTTACATCCATTAAATTGTTTGAATTTGCTAATAAAGAAGCACAGGCTCCATGATTTTTTTAAAAATAAACTATTACAGGATGAGCCAGCAATGTGCCCTCATGGCCAAGAAGGCCAACGGTATCATGGAGTGCATCAAGAAGAGTGTGACCAGCAGGTCAAGGGAGGTTATCCTCTTCCTCTACGCTGCCCTGGTGAGGCCACATCTGGAGTACTGTGTCCAGTTCTGGGCTCCTCAATTCAAGAGAGACAGAAAACTACTGGAGAGAGTCCAGCGTAAGGCTACAAAGATGATTAGGTGGCTGGAGTATCTCTTGTATGAAGAAAGGCTGAGAGAGCTGGGTCTGTTTAACCTGGAGAAGACTGAGAGGGGATCTCATCAATGCTTATAAATATCTAAAGGGCAGGTGTTTAGAGGAAGAGGGCAGACTCTTCTCAGTGGTGCCCAGTGACAGGACAAGGGGCAAGGGGCACAAACTGGAACACAGGAAATTCCATCTGAATGTGAGGAAAAATTTCTTTACTGTGAGGGTGACCGAGCACTGGAACAGACTGCGCAGAGAGGTTGTGGAATCTCCTTCTTTGGAGATATTCAAATCCTGCCTCGACATGATCCTGTGCAACCTGCTTTAGGTGATCCTACTCTAGCAGGTGTTTGGACTAGATGATTTCCAGAGAACCCTTCCAATCCCTGCCATTCTGTGATTCTGTGATTATTCATTATTTATAGATATTTTACCTGTAACTGGAAGTTTTAATACCTAATATAGTGGATTTTCTGTTTCAAAGAATGCTGAGATTTAGCAGCAGTGCAAGTGTATGCCCAAATGGGCAAGTAAAAAGAAGGCAAATTTATAATCTTCATCTAATTCAATAACCCTCTACTATGATGTCCTGTACCTTAGTCTTTTCCTCCCTTCTTTTTGTACCTCTTCTGAATCTCATTTTCCTTGCCTCAGTGTGTGATTTGTTGTGGGCTACAGAGACACATTTTAAGGACTTGTGAAGACTTGCTCTTACGGAGGAGCACAGGGTGAGGAGAGGGAGAGCAGAGGAGCTGTCTGTGATTTGTGTTGTCCAGATGGACATCCTAAAGGGAAAACCACGTTATACACCAGAAAAATCACACTTGGAGTATTATTTAGAAGCACCCCCAGCAGCCAAAATATGAGCACACAAAAAATAGCTCAATTAATACACAACAAAGTGCCATAGCTGGTCAGATATTCTGAAAGCATTGACATCTAGAAGATGTGGTCATGGGTTTTGAATAGCAAATATTTTCATGTATCATAGAATCATAGAGTCATTTAGGTTGGAAAAGACCTTTAAGATAATCAGGTTCAACCATTAACCTAGTTTTCTCTAGGCTAAATTCCAGTTCCTCCAGCCGCTCCTCATAAGACTTTGCTCTAGACCATTAATCAGCTTTGTAGCCCTACTTTGGATGTACTCCAGCACGTCAATGTCTTTCTTGTAGCGAGAGGCCCAGAACTGAACCGTATTTAAGGTGCAGCCTCACCAGTGCTGAATACAAGGGGACAATCACTTCCCTAGTCCTGCTGGCCACACCATTTCTGATACAAGCCAGAGTGTTGTTGTCCTTCTTGGGCACCTGGGCACTCTGCCAGCTCATATTCATCTGGCTGTTAACCCACTTCCCCAGATTCTTTTCTGCCACGCAGCTTTCCAGCAGCCTTTCTCCAAGCCTGTAGTGTTGCCTGGGGTTGTTGTGACCCAAGTGTAGGACCCGGCACAGAGCCTTGAATCTCATACAGTTGGCCTCAGCCCATTGATTCCCTGTCCAGATCCCTCTGCAGAGCCTTCCTACCCTCAAGCAGATCAATACTTCCACACAACTTGGTGTTCACTGAAACTTCCTGAGGGTGCACTCAATCCCCCCATCAAGATCATTGATAAAGATATTAAAGAGAACCGGCCCCAGTAGCGAGCCCTGGAGAACACCGCTTGTGACCTGCCCCCAACTGGATTTAACTCTGTTCACCACAACTCTCTGGGACTGCCCATCCAGCCAGTTTTTCATCCAGCTAAGAGTATGCCTGTCCAAGCTGTGGGCAGTCATTTTCTCCTGGAGAATGCTCTGGGAAACAGTGTCAAAGCCCTTACTAAAGTGCAGGTAGACAACACTCACAGCATTTCCCTCACCCACTAAGCAGCTCACCTTGCCATAGAAGGACATGAGTTTAGTCAAGCAGGAGCTGCCTTTCATGAACCCGTGGTGACTGGGCCTGATCACCTGTTTGTCCTGTATCTAAAAGCGTTGGCACTGCTCCAGTCTAAAGAAACAGAAGTAAAGCTAGTGGCAGATCTGGCTTTTTTTCCATTTAAATTCATGTTGCTTTTCTGCATTCCAAACATATTAGGCTGGTTTATTTTAAAGTTTGATTTACTATGTAAATTTGGATTCAGGTTGGTTTTGTGAGAGAGCAGAAGTCTGTAAGTTCTTATAATAGCTGTAAAGCACATTCTTGTTTGTTTCCACCTTGTCATACACAGAGATCAAGATCACTTTCAGATGAAAAAAAATAGTAGAAAGCATCAATTTTGAATGCAGCATGTATAGTTAAACGCAGCTTGTTGAAGAGCTATAAATTTTTTACTAAACACTACTCAAGACATGTCTAAAGGTGCAGTTTTGACAAAAAGTGAATCAAGAGAATCTGTCACTGAACTGAAATAAACACCACCAAAAGACATAATAAAAAAAATTAAAATAGAAAGGATTTGTTCATATGTATTTGGACCAATACATTTAAACACATTCAGCTAATGAACTCCGAAAAGTAAAATGTTAAGGTAAGTCTAAACTTTCTAGAATTTTTGGATAAGGGGGCAGTCTTTCAGTTTTTCTCAGCTGTAGTTAAAAACTGTGTTTTCTGTTGAAGACAGTGTACTTTATTACTAGCTTGCTATATTATTTAAAAAATAATCTATTAAGATGTTTAAAGCCAGAAATTCTGTCAGCACGTTGCTTATGAAGATCTTACTTATTCAGAGCAACATTGTAGTTTGCAGGACAAAACATTAATTTTTTATTCTGAAGAGGTAAAAATCCTGATTTGTTTAATGTAAAAAAAGATACCAACAACACTCAGGAAGTTCACAAAGTGTACCTCCCCTGTGCACCCTATCATAGAACAATGGAATAATTTAAAGTGACACCAATTCCAATAATTGACTAGGAGAGAACACATTTGCTGTTCAGTGAAGGAACTCTTCACAGATTTCTTCTGTACTTACATTTTATTCATTTGGGCTTATTAGCTCTATACTATCATAAGGCAAGAGTGCTGAATAGAATTTATGAAGTATTAGTATGGTTGATTACCACTGCCACTTTAAAAGTCAGCCAGTCTCTTTTTCACGCATAAGAGAGAATTATTAACACTAGCATAACTAACATACGCGTGTTAAGGGATACTCTACTTTTTGACTGTGTTACAAAAGCCAGTCTCTGAACACCAGCCACTTTAAAAGTAATTCATATTTGATAAAGCTTGACACAAAAAGAAAAGTAGCTAATTTATTATTTTTAGATTTTTTTTATATTACATAAACTCCTATATTTTATTATAATTTTCATGTAGACTATGAATTAAATATGTGTCTCCTCAGGCCCTTAGATAGAAAAAGACCATGCAATTCATCACCTACCACAAATGTTTTACAGTACTATAAAGAAGATTGAAAGTAAGGTGTAATTTGAACTTTTTTTCATTGTTTAACAAGAAATATTTACTTATACATTTTTTTTCATTGCATAGGTCCCTGCTGTTACACTGAGATATTAATGACTGTCATCTAGCCTTGGCAAAATCATCAATATCAAGAAATAGGCAACATAGTTTATTTAAAGGCATCTTACAATGAGTAGTCTAGACTTAATGGTTCCATTTGTATAACCTGAGGTTTCAAAAGGGGATTACCACATCCAATACTTTGGGTATGAATTTACTTTTAAACCTCAGCTTCCTGAAAGCTTGAAGAAAGGAACTATTCCTTTGGAATATTATCATTCAAGCTGCGTCATCAACACAAGATATTCCAAAAATTAATGGAATAGAGACATTTCTCAATGAAAGACTGAATAAGCCATTTTGGAAAATTTCTTCAGAAAGAAAAAAAAAAAAAGTGGAATTCAAAGATTTATGACTAGTGGAACTTAGTAGACTTACCATGCTTAGTACAAGTATTTGACTATTTTCTTCATACCATATATAATTCTTATTTGAAAAAGCACCTGGGTGCAGAAAAATCACAATAAGCTGAAACTTTTGAACCCGTTCCAGCAAAGTTAACATTATTGTTTGCCCATCTGAGTTTTTACCCTGCAAATAACTAGTGTAATAAATCCAATAGTTCAACAACTATTGCAAAAGAGCTCATAATTTCAATTCTCTTTTCCAGTTTATAATGCCATGTATTACATTTGCCAATGAGGAAGTCTCTGAAGGTTTAATAATCTAAATTTGTGCCTGGCTTGAGAGACAAACCAAGAGGTGATTAAATACAAACTAATGAATTAATTACTCTTCAGCTTTTTCAGAGAAAAAAGAGAATCACCTACAGTTCTTTTCTGTTTGTTTACAATGCTTTGACATCAGCCACAGGTGTGAATTACAAGGAAATCTGAGACAAGTAAATGGTGTCTTTTGAGCAAAAAGGAGGAGTAAGAAGCAGGTAATAAATTAAAGATGTACTTCATTTTGGTTTTAAATCTTTACAAGTAGCTTTATTTCTTCATGTGTGTTTCTTCTTTCTTCTGGAAAGACTGTAAAGAAATTAACATTATTTGCTACTGAAAGGATGAATTTATCCTCTATTTTATATAATTTCAAAATTAGGTTTGTTAGACTTCTTAAATCAAATCTAAATGAAATAAAATTAAATAAAAAAGAATAATTAAACATTAACCACAGTCTTGATTCCCAAGCCTACTTGGAAAGCTGGATGGATTTGCCTAAAACAGATTCTTGCATGGGTTGCAAATCTTCATGAAATAAAAAGAATTTCCAGTGGAAGTGTTTCCAGGGTATGGTTAGTTTGCAAGTAAATACAGAGATATCATTCTGATGGGGAAGTATGTGTGTGGTTTTGGTTGTTTTGTTATAGATCAACTTATTTTTAAATACTTTGGTGTGCTTCTTCACAAAACCATCCCAATCTTCACCCATTTATTAAAGTAAAGATTTTGTTTCTGACATTCCCAATGGTGGTCTCAATGATCGCTGCAGGTAAAAGGTACGTGTTTAAAAGCTATATCTTAAAGAAAAAGCAGCAGAAGGAAAGAGTCAATATTAGCAGCTATTTTAAAGTCCAGCACTTATATTTGTGTGTGATAGTGTGTTTATGTGCAAAAGTAGGCTGCTGGTTTAGGTATGAGTGCTACATAAGTTCATTTCAATCACATTTGGTTTATTCATTCTGTTTCATTCTGAAGGAACAAATTCATTCCGATCATTTCATCTATGGCTGAGAAAATTGAACTCTAACAGATTGCAGTCCCAGAAGAAATTGCTTGGTGTTATAGCTGCAAGTAATTGTTAAACTCCCACATGCCTCAGGGGAGAAAGCATGTCCTTGATTAGAAAAACAAGTGGGGGGAAGGAGGGGATTAGAGAAACTATCCTTGTAGTTAATGGGTATGGTGGCATTGCATATTAAATGCTCTGGACAAGTAAGTCATATTTTCTATATTTAACTAGAATATTAATTCATATTTAAAGTAAATATTAATATTTAGAGCCTATACTTCTTTTATACTGGAAGGTAGATATCCTTTTAATACAAAATGAGCTGTTAGGGAGCAGATAAACACAGAGTGCTAAGATACCTACTTCTATTCATTTTTATTCTCATTAAATTATATACTTCTGACAACTCAGCAGTGAAGACAAGTTTAGTTGTTCTCTCCTTTAAAAAAAAAGAAATTACTGAAAATTCAATTGATGGTAACAAGAACATTTTGATGGTTTCTAAGATTGCAAAGAATATGATTATTGAAACTTGTGTGAAAGAGAACATTTTTCATATTTCTGATTATATTCCAGGTGAGACTCATTTACATACTAACCAGTATGAATGACGGAAGGAGAGTTGCATAGTCCTAAATTCAAGATTCAAGATTTTTTCTTTGGACATAAAACTGTAATGGATGTGTATACTGTGGCTATAATGAATTTTTAGTTAATTACTTAAAGATATGTAGTGTTCATCTCTGAAGATGGAAACAGTGCAATTATACTAGATTCCTAAAAATCTTTGTTGATATGGAACAGAAGATACCTAGCATAAATATTCTTGAACTTGCACGATAAGAACATAAGTGAAGTACATGAGCAAAAGAGGAGGTAAATTTATGGACTAGAGTTTCACCTATATTAGAAAGCTCCTCTCAAAGATAAGGAAGACTCTCTTTTTTCAATTTTCTTTGTTCCCTAGATCACTAAATCGTCGGAGCATTGAGAAACTGCAATGTGGTAGTCCTCAGAGGAAACTGAGCTTTAGGTTTAGGAAATCTGGAACGTTTATTTCTAATAATCTCCCTGTAGTAATTACAGATTCCGACCGGGACTTGTATAGGGCAATTAACTATCACATTCATGTAAACAGCAGGAATTTCAAGTTATCATGTCTTCAAGCCTGATCTATGGCCTCTGTTTTTTCCAGAAAAGTGTCTTCAGTGCCAAGTTACTCTGGATAGGGGACTTTCCTTAGCTCCAGGCTGTACCACTGTGAACCAAATTCAACAGGAGTTTAACACTAAGCTCTAATAGAAAAGGGAGCCTTTTTGCCATTATGAAAGCCTGATTTCTTGTGTTCAGAGTCTAGCTGTATGTTTTTCATCATGTCCTCAAGTTAGAGGACAGAAGTGTATCCACACAAAAAGGAAATAAAGGATTTCCATTCTCAGAGGAAACCTCCTGTCCTAGTTTCAGCTGCGACAGAGTTACTTTTCTTCCTAGTAGTGGAAGCGCTAGGCATAGTGCTGTGATTTGGATTTAGGATGAGAATGATGTTGATAACACACTGATGTTTTCAGTTGTTGCTAGACAGTGTTTACACCAACTAAAGGACTTTTCAGCTTCTTATACTGCCCTGCTAGCAAGGAAGCAGGTGGCACACAGGAAACTGGGAGAGGACAGCCAGGACTGCTGACCCAAAATGGCCAAAGGGATATTCCATACCATATGATGTCATGTCCAGTATATAACTCACGGGAAGCTAGCTGAGGGTTGGGACAATGGCTTAGGAATTAGCTGGGCGTTGGTGGTCTGAGGGTGGTGAGCAATTGTTCCGTGCATCAATTATTAGAATAGAATAGAATAGAATAGAATAGAATCATTAAGGTTGGAAGTGACCTCAAGGATCATCTAGTCCAACCATCCCCCCACCACCTATTACCCACTAAACCACGTCCCTAAGTACCATATCTAACCTTTCCTTAAACACCCTCAGGGATGGTGACTCCACCACCTCCCTGGGCAACCCGTTCCAATGCCCGACCACCCTTTCAGAGAAGAATTTTCTCCTCATTTCCAACCTGAACCTTCCCTGGCGCAACTTGCAGCCATTTCCCCTTGTCCTGTCACTAGTTATCTGCGAGAAGAGGCCAACCCCCAGCTCACCACAACTCCCTTTCAGGTAGTTGTAGAGGGCAATAAGGTCTGCCCTGAGCCTCCTCTTCTCCAGACTAAACAAGCCCAGTTCCTTCAGCCGCTCCTCATAAGACCTGTGCTCCAGCCCCTNCAACAAAGATGTTGAACAGGATGGGCCCCAGCACCGACCCCTGGGGCACACCACTCACGACCGGTCGCCAGTTGGATTTGACTCCATTCACCACCACTCTCTGGGCCCGGCCATCCAGCCAGTTTATGTTTATGTTTATGTTTATGTTTATGTTTATGTTTATGTTTATGTTTATGTTTATTATTAATTATTATTAATTATTATTATTATTATTTCTCTCCCTTTTCTGTCATATTAAACTGGTTTTATCTCAACCCATGAGTTTTACCTTTTTTTTCCCAATTCTGTCCCTCACCCCACTCAGGGGGGGAGTGAGTGAACAGCTGTGTGGTTGTTTTAACTCCCTGCCAGGTTAAACCACAACACATTCCCAGATTAATGCAGATAAATGTCTCTATTGCTCATTCTCTCTCTAGCTGTTTTGCATCATGACTTACCTTAGGAGGAGTGACCCCATTTCATACTTCCCTGTAGCCTGGTAGAAATAATATTTTCTAGCAGAGCAACAACAAATGTGCTGAACCTCCATAAGTTCATTGAAAGACAAAAACTTGGATATCTCACTACCAAGACTGTGTATTAATTTAAAGAAAAAAAAGGTGAATAAAAAACCCCACACTCTTTCCTTTGTTACATGTTTACCTGTTAAAAGAATTTTCTGAGTCAATACAATATATTGAAATATGTTGCTCTTATCAGCTAATTCTATTGTATTTTAGAAAATCCTTTTAACTCATATTTTTTTAAGTTTTCCTCTTTCTCAAAGGAAGGCACAGTACTGAAAAAAGGTAGGCAACAGTATTAATAAGGTATAGTTTGACCTTAGTTGGTTCTCAAATAATAAATTCTCAAAAAGCTAGTTGGGAATAACTAAAGCGATTTGAAATGATGGGATAAATCTGCATAATAGTTTTAAATTAAAAGAAAAGTTTTTTCTTTTAAGTGATTCTGTGATTCTGTGAAAAGTTTACTTGGAACTTGTAAGAAACTCCGTAAGTGAAAAAGGCTTGATAAATTGGAGCGTACAGTATGAAGATGCTATCTACCAGAATGTGTGAATTTTCCTACTGCTGGAAAAACCCACCTAATGTTCATTTTACACAGAGTTCTCACTGATGCATCCCACTGAGGTTTTGTTCATTGTTCCGTATGACTGCTATATTCAGCGAACTACAGTGTCTTTGCAGCATTTCCCTCTCTTTAGTGCAAAAATAATTATACAAGATAGAATGGATGCATTTTAACAAGAAGGACTGTACACTCTCCCCACCCCCATTCTTACCCGCACCAAGGAATATACAGTAGAGCTTTTATTTGAGGCACATATGCAGATTCATGTTAGCAAAAGGAAATTAAAAAAATAGGTTTCCCCTTTTGTGAAGCATATGTTATTGTTGCTGAGCTACTGGATATAAAGGAACCACCACATTTTTCTCTTCCAGTTTTGTGAATATTTGTGTCTTTTGCTACTTTTATCAGTCCAGAGTATTGAGGAAATCAAACCAAGAAGAAAGAATATTTAATAACCTAGAGAAATTGCTATTACCAATCTCCCTTTCTGCTAAACAATTGGTTTAGCATGCCAAACCACATTTTAAAAAGTTTTGATTTTTGGTATCCCAAATTACCTGTCACTGTTTTGAGGAGAAAAGTTATTAGCAAGTCAAGTACAGGATGCCTAGACTCTAATATATCCTCAAAGTATAGAGTAGGACTTTTAGTGTAACAAAAAAGGGCAGATCTAAAAAACTCTAATTATAGCTATTTCAGTTATGAAATCAATAGCATGTTCATTTGCAAAAAAGCTGGAGTATTCAAATGTTTCTCAGAATTCATGGGGTTAAGCAGAGTACACCTATTCCTAGAATTTTTTCTGACATTGATTCTACAGAGTCACAGAGTTGACTCACAGAGTTAAGAGCACCGCAGAAGAGAGGTGTAATTTGTTTACTGTACTTGTTTTCATTTCTCTGAATCTATCAACCATGTAAGACAAGGTGAATTAATAAATCTATTAATAAACAAGCAAAAAATACCTGGTTTTAACTATTATGCTGTTGGGAAACTAATGAAAAATATGTTGTCATCAATAAACAACTTGGGTTCATTAAGACAAAAAGAAAAACAAAATTGGAAGTCATTTCAGGAGAACGTTGAAAACTAACCTCTTTTGTTAGCATTGCAAATAAATCTTAGAACATTTATACTACCTTCCCTTGTATTTTGAAGGACTGATCATAGGATGATTAATAATCAGTATTGTTAATAATTATTCAGACCTGTCACTCTGTCTGCCAGGTATAAGTCCAGGGTAACATCTGTAAATTTATATTCTTGAAAATTACTCTGGTTTGAGTTGTTATATGTATGTTGTATTGCCTATAACCTTTGAAACACTACTTAAAAAACCTATATAAACATTGACAGCCTATGTCTGTGTATACGTAATTAGGTGTATTTACCTTGCTAAGACCTAGGAAAATTGCAACTTTCTGAATAGAAAATTTAATACATTGAATGCACTTAACATTCAGTTCTTTGGGTGTTTAATAACACCACAGGCTAAATATATATATATATATATATATATATATATATATATGCTTTTTGATTTACATTATTTCAACCACAAACTTCACTAACTGGATTTTTTCTCAGAATTGTCTTACTGTATTTTCAGAACCTGATGCTACACGGCTGGGTGTCTGAAATCCAAGAAAACTGTTGTATGATAGCAGTAAAGACGTTTTTGGGGGTTTTTTTCCCTAATCTTAAATTTTGTATCTGATTATCTTTTTTATCATTTCTTCAAATATTGAAGACCTACACTCTGTTGCCTATGAGAAACAAAAGTGCTGTTCTTCACTTCAACAGGATTTAACACGTATCAAATGTAATACTATTGTCAATAGACATTTATGTAGGATTAATTCTTAATACAATATTCCAGCTAGCATTCATGGCAACAATGTTTAAAAAGCAATTTTCACTAAATGTAATGGAACTTCAAATGCATAAACACATTCAATAAATATTTCTATAAAAGAACTATTTCCCCCCCCCCCCCCCCCGCCTTACTGTTACGATTCCTACTCTATCTCAATGTATACTAGACAGTGAGTTGGTTTCTCCATTGTAAGGTTTGTGCTGTACTTTTATTACAAATTCAGATTGATGTATATCAGAGAGTAGTATCCCAATGAATTTTTTTCTTAATAACTTCTCCAGGATCTGATCTTCTTTTGATACAATAATGTGCTAATATAATATCAGCAAAAAGAAAATGAAAGCCAATTCCTAGTTCACTGAAAAAGACATCATTATTTCCCATCAACAGCAATTGTATCCATTTCCAAATTATTCCTCTTTTTCACAAACACACAACAAAACAAAACCACAAAAATAGATACAGTAAAATTAAGAAAACAGTTAGCCAAATATAAAAATTACTAGCTCTGATTTTTGAACTGTCCATATTCAAAGATGTTCCAAAACAGGATGCACTGTGATGTAGAAAGCAAGTGGTTTCAACAGAAAATAGGGATTGAACCACATGCTGTTTAATTTATTTTGAATACAGAAATCCTACAGCACATTCTCAAAGGTTTTCCAGATTAATTTTAGGCAGCAAAAATAGGCTCAACTTCCATCCAAACAAGCAAAGAAAGATTTTCTGAAGGTTTTCCTATTCTTACTCAAGTATAAAATGCATATCAAGACAAAATTATTTTTCTGAGTCATATTCTGGATCATCCTTTTATTATATTTTAGAAAATTAAATTTTTGATGTGGAAGAAGATTTGTTTGGTATTTCATCTGTTTGCTCTCTAATGAATAGTTGGCCCTATATGTTATTTACAGTTGGCCCTATATGTTATTTATATCAGGCGTATATACTACAGCAGTTTTGTTAAATACTGTGGAAAACCCGGTTTCAGTTTGATATTCTCTTAAACAAATGCCAATAATATAGGGCTAATTCTTCTTTCAACAAAACTAGAAAGGAAAAATTATTTATTCATAAGGTATTGCACAAAATTCATTAGCACAGCTGTTACTGCCTGCACAAAGAATTCCAAATGAACATGATGGGTTATAAATTTAAATTAAAATTGATTAGTAATGCAAATCTTAATGACTGTAGAAACAAGACTATGTAAAGTCATGACATTGTGTACAGTATTTCTCTCTCATGAGCTATTTTAAGAATATCTTTATGGATAGTACCAAACTGTATCTACAGAGGTACATCAGAAAGGAGCCAAAATTCACACATATCATTAGTGGCCAGAGAAACCACTTTGTGAATCAACCTGCTAGTATATACTCCGTGTCAGGGGAAACAGCCTTGTTTAGCACTCTTTCCAGAGCTCTTTTTGGATATGTAAATTACATTTCTCTGGCTTCATTTTCATTAGCAGTTAAGCTAATGTCTTTAATGCTATTAATATATCTACTTAAATGCTTAAGATGCTCAAATCATCTGTCCATTTCTGAAAGTTATAAACATACTATCAGATACAGGTAATGTATTATTCTGTTAAAAAGTGTTTTGGTAAAATGGATATATATTTTTCAATCTTTATTAGAAACGTGGTTGGTTAAGTTAGCTTTGTAAAAGCATAATCAATATTCACATATTCAGCTCAATTCCAATTGAAACAATAATTTTTGCCTCTAATTAGAGCACCCTTTGACAGAATTATTAATTACGTTAGATTTAAAACGTATTCAGAAATTGCAGTCAAGAGAAAAAGTGCAAAGCTGTAAAAGAGAGACTGCAGTTTGAATCCTTTATTTTCTTTTATTTTATTTTGTTACTGAAGCTGTTGTACTTCCCCCACATGCGGATATTCAGTTGTCCTTACATGTTGGTTTACAATCTGTAAGACTAAATTTATTTTGTACTGTTAGAATCTATGCCAGGATTTTGACCAACATGCTAATATTCAAGTTCAAGGATATGGATTAATCCATCTTATTTATAGCTTTAAGGTCATGTTATGTTCAGGAAGGACTTTACTACCACTCCAATAATTCTTAACAGACATTTATTTTTGATACAGAAAACTTTACGTTCATTTTTTATTACTTTTTAAAAAAATCAAATAACAGATCGGACTATCTTGCTCATTTAAATTTGTGTGTCCAGGCAGTTCCTTTGTTGAAGCAGCACAAGAAAATGAGGGACAACCAATTAGGTAAAATTCTATTAAAGGTTGAGACAAACAAGACATTTCTGAAATTATTGAACTGTTATATCTATAAAACAATAAGGTACTCCTGCTGCTACCATTCATCTCAAAGGAGAAGTTATCCAGCTTCCCTTTTCCCTTCAAAACAACTGATTACTTAAACTTTCAGGTTTTAAATTAAAGGAGGACAGCATTACACTTAACTTTGTGGCTAATTAACAGGAATAAGTTTCAAGGAAACATGCACTGTTAGTTCAAATGAATGAGGCATTATCTTGATCTTGCTTGGTCCAGCAGAATTATCTCCCTTTTGAATATATATATATGTTGAACAACAGTATTTATTTAGATGGCAGACTGGAACTACTCAACTTCAGGAAAAGTATTCAGGAAATAGATCTGAAACAAAAATTAAAAAAAAAAAAAGAAATATTTTTTGCAAGGTAGACAGGAATTTTGAGAAATATGAGACAGCTGAGCAGGACATCTAAAAAGTCAGATGTGAAGTGGGACAAGCATAAGAAGAAATGAGATAGAGAGGCATGTCTGGATCAGTTTGGATCCCCATTCACTTTACATCTGATACTGAAAAGATGAAACCAGCCATTGGATGACAGATGTGTTGAAAAATATGGAGAGAAAAATTTAAAGTTAAGAGTGCATTATTTAGGTAGAATGGCAATAATAAAGATGTGGAAAAAAATATAATTTATTATAAATAAATTAAAGCTATATGACTACATAAGCATGCAAAAAACCTTCTGTAGATCTAAAAAATTGAAAGCGTAAGCAATTTGCAGATTTTTTTGTCGCTTGTAAACTATATGAGTCATCCCAGAAGAGTGTGCATGACAGATCTGTACTATAAAAGGATGTAATTGTTTTTATACCATGTTTTACAGAAATGGTAGGACCAGATCTACTTTTAAAGTAGATTTAGACAGTTATGTATAAAAAACCTCACAACACTGGAACTATTTTTTTCTGGTTGTGTATTTCTGGGACCTGAACAAAGGGTCTCAAAAAGACATAAAATAATTATGAAATAAACCCACAGATACATAAAAAAAAAGGACCCAAGTTCAGGTAGCAAAAACTCAGTTAATTAGAAAGAAAAAAAACGCTTTACTGTTTGATATGCAACCATTAGGGCAGAAAGAAGCTCAGAGAAAAATGTAAATTTTAAGTGTTAGAAATTCAGTCGGTCACTCCGTTGAAAATCACCAGCTCATTCAATCACTGTTTACTTTTCTATGAAATATGTTTGTACATCATTGTTTCCTGTTCAGCTAGTAGTGTGATGGCTATCTGTGCACCATCTGTTAATTTTCTAGAGAACAACTTTGATATAACCAGTTTCATTGTGCAAGTGCTAAACAGGCTAAGCATTGGTTCTTTCTCTGTCCTTCCACCTTGCATTTCAAACAGCAACTGAATGAGAAAAGTGAAGTTATTCCATCAGTTGAGGTTCTTTTGGTCAGCTGTCTCCTCACCTGGCAGTATGTACAACCAGCTGCTTAAAGTTTCTGTGTAAAACTCAGTTTTTCTTTTATATCAGCGTTTTCATACTGCTGAATAATAACAGCATTTTGACATCTTGCAATTCTACTGCTGAGGGAGAAAAAATTCAGAAGTTGGGAAATACATTTCTGCTATAATTATAATGTGTGCTATCTATGCATTATATGATATGCGTAAAATACCAGGCAAAAAAATTTTTTCTTTCTTTCTTTCTTTCTTTCTTTCTTTCTTTCTTTCTTTCTTTCTTTCTTTCTTTCTTTCTTTCTTTCTTTCTTTCTTTCTTTCTT
>VWZZ01003357.1:22593-33754 GCA_013399095.1 Psophia crepitans | reverse complement strand
TTCCTTTCCTTCTTTCCTTTCCTTCTTTCCTTTCCTTCTTTCCTTTCTTTCTTCTTTCTGTTATTAACGCTATCTGGATATTCAAGATTAGCTTTCAACTGCTGACTCTAACTAAGAACCTGAAGATGGCTTTTGTGTTTATTACTTCTTTTCTCTCTCTGTCTCTTTTTTTTTTTTTTTTTAATGTCAAAGGATTGGGGAGAACACTGGTTTTATCCAAACTTATTAATCAATTCCACATAAATATTCCTGCAATGCTTAATGTTTATGCACATTAGGGGAGGATCTATTCCAAATACTCATCAATTTAACCATACAAAGCAAGAAAATTATCTTTGAGAACAGAATCATCAACATTATAAAGAAAAATACAACATGATAAGGGAAAATAATGAAGTGCTATATCAATTAGGTCATGTAATAACTTAGAGGACAGAACTTCGCTGTTAAATGCAGAAACTGCAGAACAAATATTTTCTAACAAGGATCTTTGATGGAAAAATATAAAATCACCTGACATGTAATGTAAAATCAAATTTCAAAGGAAAAAAAACCCACCATATTTTCCCCGTCTTTCAAGCAATACATTTTTATTTCTCATTTTGACAGTGAACTTCTTTAAACACCTCAGGCCTTTTATAGAAGGAAAAAAAATCAAAGGAATTTGAGGTGAAGTTACTTGCCTTAAATTACAGGTTTAAAGATTAGATGACCTTGAAGACATATTTCAGCTCTTCAACTGAAATAAATAATATAGATGCTGGACCTGAGAAAAGTTGAATAGTGCACAGCAGGATGTCTGAATCTTAAAATATACTGCTGCCTCTGATACCCTGTGATACAAACATGCATCGATTTAGAGTCAGAAGAAATAAAAGAAAAAATAAGAAGAATCCAAGAATTGTGATTATAAAGCATGTGGAAAATTAAAACCAAACATATATGTGGTCATCTGTTAATCTTTAACATTTTCTGGATGAAATTTCAGAATGCTTAAATTCTAAACTACTTTGGTAGTGCAAGATTTTCACTAGTTACACTTCATATTAAACAGTCAAACATAGTAATACTTGACACTTTGTCACCTTTCGGTCTTATGCACTTAAATATTTTTAGGATTTGTGACTATATCTCTATATCTAAAGGATGATACCTTAAATTCTTAAGCATATATTTCCATGTTTTGAAGAAGGCATTCAATTAGACATCCTTATCTTATTCTTTGCAAAAAATAAACAAGCTTTTGGATTAAGAATAAACATACAAAAGGACTTTTTAAATTTGAGCAACTACCGCTGTTAGTAATGGCCCTGGGTATATGCTTAAAAGAATTCTTAAGCCTTAGGCCTCATGAGCCTAAGGATTGATGGGAAACAGCATTAACAACATAGAAAAAAATTATAGAATCAAGAGACGCAAAGAAAAATTCTTCTTTAAAAAACCCTGATATATATCAATCCATCAATCAATCAATAAATCAATCACTTTTTATAAAGAGTTGTATAAGTAACTGAAGATTTATAATAAAATTATGTTGAAAATGAAAGTGGAAGGAAAATAAGCAGCACATTTTGTGATTTAAGCCTTGAAGCAAAAGATAAGGAGCAGAGAAACAGAAGACTGGCAAAATGTTAGAAGGAGTACTAATAAGGCAAAAATAATGTTCAGATAAGAAAGCTCACTAATGAAACTTTATCGGTTATAAACAGTGAATTAATAGTGATAAGAGTAGCAGGTAATTGATGAAAGAAGAAAAAAAAATCAAAGCAAACCAAACAAGAAACAAAGAAACCTAAGTAAGCTTATTTGACATCAAATAGTTCATGTCTTGTGCATCATTGCCTACTAAGGAAATAATTGAGTTTGTCTGGTAGTCATTTTTTAAAAACAAATAGATACAGGATATTAAAACAATATTAGTGTATTGAACACACATAATTTCCTTAGATATCATCAAAACTCTTCTCTCCTGATAGAAAGATAAGTAAATCCTGAGGCACCTGATGCCTATGACAAACATCTAAAATAAAATTAAAAAATCCAGCAACCTTAATTAAATTTAAAATCTTGTTACAAAATTAATTAAACTTTTAACCTTAGCTATACCATTTTAAAGACAAAGTCTACTTCAATTGCAATGATTTTATGTGAGAACAAAGCTTTTTTGTTTTTCTTTTTAATTTAATTTAATATAGCTCAGGACATGTAAGGAGATTTTAGGTTGACTGATTACACTTGACTCTTTTTTAAGACTTTAACTGGGGTATATTTTCTGTATTAGATGACTTCCTTTACTATCTTTTATCCTATTCCCTTTAATCGTTTCAATTAAATAAACTTTAAGGTGTTTACACACCTGTTCATAGACCTCCCAGAGAATGGCAGTAGTTCCAATCTGCCCCCAGCTCTGCTAGAAATCTGTCTTTTCTCTGACGCATTCTGTCTGTAAGACCTTGTTGCATTTCAGTGGTAAATTTATGTTTACAGAAAATCAACATATACTATTTCCAGAGCCTACACCTTTTGACTGTTAATGGAAAGTCACAGTTGACCTCATATATTCTGTCATGTTCTCTTAGAATCTCTGTTCTCATAGTATCTCTATTTCTTAGGACTGGCTGAGAAACAAAAAATGTCCAAATTTTGACATCAGTTTCTACCCACCATTAGAATGCAAATGAAGTTGACATTTTCTTTGTGGGAAAGGAAAAGAAGAATTCCTCTAATGATGTACTGAAGTGGCTAGCAAATTTCTCCTGGATGGATCAAAGTTCAGGATTTTTATCTCCTTATTAAGAGTAGAGGCTCAATTGCTGCTCATCCATCTGGTGAGGAAGCATTGTTCAGGTTGTAAAGGTAGTTACTTCCTCTTGTTGATGTTATTTTCTGTTTGCTATCATATATTCCAGAAGACAAAGAAAAGCTGAAAAACCATGAATCTATTACCTATCTATAGGAAAATCACCTGGTACAAAAGAAAACCAAGCAAACTCGCTCTATGAAGGCAGAGAGAGAGAGAAAGAGATTTGTTCCTAGAGCTCCTAGAGTCCAGAAACTTTTGTTGTTCTTTTCTCATGGGGTCTGTATACAGATATGACAAGATATTCAGTCTTGGACTCAGAAAATCTTCCACAATGATGTTTATATTAAAACAGCTCTGTTTTCATGAAAGGATATATTTTCAACAACCTGATATTTTCCATTTTTTTTCAATAATTCTCAACCATATCTGTTATATAAATCATACATAAAATATCCTAAAGGCAGTGAGAATATAATCTAAATTTCTATCGTCACAGTAACCTTGCTTGACTAAATTCTCATCTGAAAGTTGCAAACAGAATATAATATATATTACAAAAAATACAGAATTAGGCTATTAACATTAGCTCACCATCAAAATATTCATTAATCTTCTTACACACTGTGTGGAAATAATCTTTAATACTCCCAAAAGCAGCAGCCTTTCGGCTCTTATGAAGAATGATTCCTTTTTCAGTTTCTTAAATAAAAGGCTAACTGCTAGTTACTGATACATTCACTTACACATATCAAATCAGAAACAAGCAAACAAAGGAATTTGTATGCAATTATTCAGCTAGGTTAATGTATACAAAATTAAGCCAGGAACAGGCAAAGTAAATAAAATACTGCAGGCAAAATAAACTACACTTAGGATCCCTATCGTCTCCTCTTTGAAAAGTTTTTTTTAACAAGTCATGGACTGATTTATCTGTTCATGTGTATTATCATTGTAAAAGAACCTGAAATAATAGAAATTATTTATTTTAAAAACATTTTCTTATAACAACTACCAAACACAGCTGCTGTCATAAAAGTATGCTTATCACAAAAGACCAGTGGAGTATATCAGCTAGTTAAGTAGAAGAAAATAAAAATCCTTCAGTTAATGAATTACCTACCTCAAAGACTGAGTTGTTTCAATGACGATGAAAACAAGAACTCATTAATAGTCTAGGTACTTCCAACAGTGATTCTTTCACAGAACATATACAGGTCTACTTTCTTACTTGCCCACCACCACCCCACCCCTGGCCTCAGTTTTTAATTATTAATCCATAATTTTCTAGAATATCATGACATGCTTATTTTTTATACAACGCTAGTTACGACTGTTCTCACTAATCATACTGACATTCTACTTTGTATATTCTGCACCTACTTTTAAATTAAACCATGTAACTAACTCTCTCTGCTCAGATGAGAAGTAGTTCTCTGCACCTTCACAGTTATGCTTATGAGCATATGCAATAAGTCCTTCTGTGTTGACAAAATGTTAATTGTGGCAAAATTATCTTTCAGGCATATCTGCAGCGCTCTCAGTGAGAGGTGACCACCATTGAAAATGGCGAACCTGCAGTGCCATTAAAAATGGTAATCAGAAAATATATTTTCCTTTTTCCTTTTATCCTTTTATTTTCTTTGTTCCACTTGAAAGTAAGTTTAATGAATTCTGAGTCATGACTGACTCATGCTCTCTCTCTGGAAAGAAGCTCATTGGTAAATGAAAACAGCTATAAGGGACAGAAACAGAGGCTACAAGACCTGTAGACAAAACCGGTATTTTATTTGGAGCTCATCCTAAGTTGCCAAACGCCTTGTGTAAAAAGGCTGCATTTGTGACAAATGATCCAAATGGGATAATATGTATTTTCTTCTTATGATGTTTTCTCTTGGTCCACCAAGAGTCAGAGTTGTACAGACTTAATGGACTATCATTGTTCTGGTTATCAATTTTTAAGTCTTGCTCTCTGTTGTATCCTATGGCTTCACTATTCTCCTGGGTGACATGTTGACTACCAACTACCTTCAAATGATCTCATGAAACAATATAAGAGTTCTTTCCTTCTATTTTTTGAGTATTCAGCTTTTGAAAAATCCCTGATGAGTCCCAATATTAATAAAGAAATCTCTATTTTAATTTTATGAACAGGAAAAATGACATTTTTTAGAGACGGTGTTTGCAAAATTGTCTAAACAGTTCCAGGTCCAGAAACAAGATAGAATTACTGTTAAAAATATTTTTAACCATAGGAATATTTCAGTGTTTATAGTTATCTAAACTTTCAACTTGTATGGTTTAATAAGGCAGACTGGTAGAATCAGAACAGGAATGGAGCTATAATAAATTTGTACATGAAAGAGTATGACAATGACTAAAAATGTGTTGAGCTCATTTAAAATTTTTGAAAGCAAATAAGTGTTCTAGGCTTTGCCAATGTACATGTCATCTAATTTTGTACATAATTTTTATGTACAATAACAAATACAACTTTTTATAATAAAGTTGTAGATGAAATAGTATGACAATGACTAAAAATGTGTTGAGCTCATTTAAAATTTTTGAAAGCAAATAAGTGTTCTAGGCTTTGCCAATGTACATGTCATCTAATTTTGACTAGGGGGAACGGCTGCAAGTTGCGCCAGGGGAGGTTTAGGTTGGAGATGATGAGAAAATTCTTCTCGGAAAGGGTGGTCAGGCATTGGAACAGGTTGCCCAGGGAGGTGGTGGAGTCACCGTCCCTGCGGGTGTTTAAGGAAAGGTTAGACGCGGTATTGAAGGATATGGTTTAGTGGTTAATAGGTGGTGGGGGGGGGACGGTTGGACTGGATGATCCCTGAGGTCTCTTCCAACCTCAATGATTCTATTCTATTCTATTCTATTCTATTCTATTCTATTCTATTCTATTCTATTCTATAATGATAATGCCCACTACATCTTTCAGACATATTATGAGTAAAAACATACTAGAAAATACATTCTGTAACCTGTGTGAAAAAGTGTAAAAATCTGAACACAGAAAATAAAGATAAAAAACTACAGTTACTCATTTCTGGACTTCACATGAAATTTTTAGGTCAGAAAACCCTCTAACCACCAGGTCTGAACAAAGAGCTATGCTTCTCTTTGAACAAATTAAGAGAGACTTCCCTCTGATTTTCAAGTGTATTTGTTTTTACAAGTATGTTCATGTATATGCCAAGTGTTCTTAAAACTCTTGCACTGAAACAGGCAGAGATAGAGAAGAAACTTGGGTGTGTGCAGATAACAGCTCTCAGAAGTGATTCTTAGACATTATTTTGTTCACTAGCAGAGAAGAGAGGGAATACAGAAAAAAATCTAAGAACAAATATATATATATTGCATATGCCAGTTAAAAATATATATAACATATATTCTGTGGTGAAAGGTGTCCTGTAAACTTAGTGAACAAACTTACTTACAGTTATGACTGAACTGAACAATAACATTCAGTTGCTGGACAAATTAACAGACAGAAGAGAGAACAATATGCAACTAATTTTAAGACATAAATTTTCAACTGAAAGTGTGAAATAAAACAATTTTACTTCACCTCACTTTCATGCTACAGACATTAGACTCTTACATTGGCCAATATTTCCACATAGATTATGAACTCTACTATTATCTGTATATTGCATATTTTTTGTCTTTCCTCTAATTCAGTTATGCTTAAAAAGACCAAAAGGGGCTTGCCAAACCTATAGTCTGTTAGATGTATCCAATTCTACCCAGCACTTCACCAACTACTTTCTACTTAGAGCTTCTCATACATGAGTACATATTTAACTGTAGATATACCTGCACATATAATTTCAACTCTACATAACAGATAAAATAGTGATCTATCTCTCTCTTATATGACACTCAGAGGGCAAAATAACCTCTGAAGAAAGGTTTCTGGAGAACTACAATGAACCAGCAATGACCTTCTTAACCTCTGTAGTCCAGTCAGAGGTTTAGTTTTCTCCTTCCCCAAACCATATGATCAAAATACATTACCTCTTATTATATATGTGTGTGATTTTGCTTAAGTGCACAGCATTCTTGTCACAGGTGATAATGAATCTCTGAAAATGAGATACTGTAGCCATATGAAAAGCAGACACACACACGTCACATCATTCCTGACCAAGGCCTTTGATGCAGATAACCCTATATATTATTCATACGCACTCTTGCTTTAGCAATATCCTGTGGAGCTTCTCCTATCTCTTATTTTCCACATGGCTACAGTTATTTAGCTTAGAGAAGATACAGACATGATTCTTGTAGCTTTCAGATTTTTATGCCTACTCAAAGATTTTGGCGTTTTCTAGGCTGAAGTATCTACAAAGATAATGTGCTTTTATTATGTGATAAAACAGACGGGTTTATGGGAATATAATTAGATGTAGGGTTTGTGGATTTTTTAACAGGTCAGTGGAATAATTTATACTTTTAACTTTGGTAATAGACAATAAATATTTACAAAATCTAATGCAATATGTAGCTAGCTTATTTGAATGTTAATCCACATACTTCTAAAGATCTACATCTGAAATGGTGATATGAAACATAATTAACTAAGCATAATAAGTGCTTAGTTAAACTGTTTTTTTTTTAAATTAGCAATTTTAAATGAACATATATTGTTCTACTTACAAATTCTAACAGAATAACTGTGATTTATTGTGTCCACTTTAATTGGTATTCAACACGTGACTTAAAAAAAATATGACCCATTGACAGGGTCAGTTCCTGTGGACAGAAAAATGTGAGTGTAAAATAACTGTTGTGAAGAAAGACAGTCTTTATGGATCATGTACGTCGGCTACAGTTTACAGTTACAGATGTTAGGATTTCGAAAATACATTGGCTAAGGAAGCTTATTCCTAACTTAGTGGATGATATTTAAAAGTATCTAGTCTACTGAGCCTGAAGCAATTAGAAAAAAATAAGGCTATGTGATTATAAGTGGATTTTTCTAGAACAGTGTTTTAAGAGATATAATTGCATTTGACAATGCATTGCAAAATTGGATCATTACTTTATAAATGTATGGTGAAAATTTGAGTTCTTGTGGGACTGAAGTTTATAATTTAAATTCTTGTTTTATTAAATTCCTACATTTAAATCAGAGACATAGAATAAAAGTGTATGTTTCCATCAATAGCAAAGCCAGCTAACTATAACAAATTCATATTCTTGGAAGGAACATTTTCAGTTAACATATTCACTGGTTTAACAGCCTTTAGTAAAGATAATTTTGTAACCTTTTTAATTCTACTGCACAGCTGACAATATCTATGTTTTGATCCAGGTACTCGAAGGACAATAATTGCTATATTATTATAGACTTCTTAGATAATATTAATTTTACATTAAGTAAGAATTTTCCCTTTGAAAAAGTTTTCTCTGACATATGAATTGGTATGCTCTTTGAAAGCTCTCAGAATTTCCATCTTTATATTGATGAATTCAGTCCCTAAAGGAGATACTGACAGTTTGTTTTGTAATTAATCACTTTCTGTTAAAACAATATCTGCATTACATTAATGGCAGTTCTTATATAAATCATAGTATGTAAATACCTTTTGAACTACTACCATTGCAAAATAGAATTATACTATTGATTTTTCATTCTGACAGGTTAGTAGGATACGGTTCAAAGAAGCTCTAATTGAAGCCGAGAATAGGATGAATCTATTCAAGCATCAAGAGTAAAACAAAATACTGATTTAGTAGAACAGCAAATTAACAAGCTAGGGGACCTGTCTGCAGATCACATTTCATATAAGATTAATTTCTGGTGCTCCAGAAAGGATTGAAACATGCAATTACAATAATTAGCAGCAATTTTGCTCCCTACCAGGATTTAAAAGCGGGAAAGTTACTTTAAAAAAATTATTGCTCCCAAAAGAACTTGTGAAAATAAATTCAAAGAAAAGGAAGTGTATAAAGAAGCTGTTCACTGCAGAAATTGAGGGTTCTCTGCCTCTTGACTGACAGTACATATGAATGCTATCTGTCCATGCCATTTCATCGTTTATTACAAGTCATTGCTGCTCTCATAATACATAAAGCAGACAGGATGAATCAAGTAAACAAAGGAAGACCTCATAATCTTTCTTTTTATTTGATTAGCCATATACCTTTATCATTACATTGAATATATATTTAACATACCGTTATCATTACATTTAAAGTTCAAAACATTATACAGGTATACAATAGTCATAGAGATATCCTAACTACAATTCAAATGGGGAACTGGGTTGCAATTCTCAAAACATAAAGAACTTTTACACAAAAATTGTGTGAAGTTAGATAAAATTAATATGATTTTCATAAGGCCAGTGTTTTACTTTCCCTAGCGGCCTCTACTTTAATACCTTTTTTTACACATCACAAGCAAAAGAACTGAAGTTTTATTTTGAAAAAAAAGATCATGCTGATTATTCATAATAATGTAACATTTTTTTCTACTCTACATTTGCATGCATGTATGCTTAGTCCTATCTAATAGACAGAGAGAAAAAAAATAATGTTACTTTCTGGAGGGAGAAAGTGAGGCAGAACAGGAGATAGGATAACAAATACAAATATTTTCAATTTTCCTACTGCAAGAAAATTAACTTATTCACTTGAATGCCTTGAAATCTTTAATTTGGCTTTAAGCTTTGAGGTTTTTTATTTTGAAATGTGTATGAAGATAACTGTTTGAAACAAAGTTGGAGGGAAAAATATATGCTCAGATAAGATAAGATCAACCTTTATGCCATCATATCAGAAAAATACAAAATGGGATGACAAAAAACTATGTGAAAAGTGTGCAGATATCTTCTAAGGCAACTGAATTTGCAACTCCTCAATAGATGGTTATTTGGAAAGATATTTATTAAACAGTATTAAAATAAGATTGTAGTTAATACCCCATATGATGATATCTTGCAACACAACACATCAAGACGGTTTTGCTTTTTATGTTGCAAACAAAAATTCTTATTTTTTTAAATATTTTAAACAAGGAACATTTCACTCTAAATTAGCTGAACAACACTTACATATGAACAGCATTTACAATTTGGATTTGAACTAACGTATATATTCTTGTGTATGATCTATTATGAACCTATATGTTTGAATAAAGATCTAGTGAGCAGATGTTCTGTGCAATAATAGTGAAAAGAGCAAATGCAAAGAGAAAGAAAATGGACAAAACTCAACCAACTTTATAATCTGATATTGAAAACTGTAAGAATCCATGCTCTACCATGTTCAGTAAAATACAGTTTCCAAGTAAAAGTCTTCAAACAGGAATGAGTGGAATTGAGCCTTCCATAGTCACAGTAGGAGAAAAAAAAAAGTGGGTTTTTTGGGAGAATGGGAATGGTGTTTGGTTTTGGCGGTGGAGTGCATTAGTGAAATGCAGATCTGAATTATAGTTACTTCAGAATTTTTCTTTGTCTTCTCTGCCTCTTAGCCAAAGCATTTACTTCAAAACATTAAGAATTTGTTAAGTGAAAGCACAATGCCCACATCAAGCTACACCATTCTCTTAAAGGACAGAACAGAAACACTATTTAAATAACTGACACTTACAGTTTGTGTATTTACTAGCTCTTCTATGATACATATCACTTATCCTCACAAAAAAAACATGTTATCATATATTTCTAACTACTTTCAGAGTTGGTACAGTATACTTTGAGTAATCAAGAAATGCAGAAACTCACCCACAATGGAACCATGCACGTGTAAAACACACTAGATACAGTATAGTATCTATACTATAGTATCTTATATATAGTATCTTATATATATGAAGGGTCATAAGGAGGATCTGGGGAACTACAGGCCTGTTAGCCTGACCTCGGTGCCAGGGAAGGTCATGGAGCAAGTCATCTTGAGGGCAATCACGTGCCATGTCCATGACAACAAGGGGATCAGGCCCAGCCAGCATGAGTTTGTGAAAGGCAAGTCCTGCCTGACCAACCTCATCTCTTTCTATGACCAGGTGACCCGCCTGGTGGATGAGAGAAAGGCTGTTGATGTAGTCTACCTAGACTTCAGCAAAGCCTTTGACACAGTCTCCCACAGCACTGTCCTGGAGAAGCTGGCGGCCCATGGCCTGGACAGGTACACTCTTCGCTGGGTTCATAATTGGCTGGATGGCCGGGCCCAGAGAGTGGTGGTGAATGCAATGAAATCCAACTGGCAACCGGTTGTGAGTGGTGTTCCCCAGGGGTCGATGCAGGGGCTGACCCTCTTCAACATCTTTGTTGATGATTTGGATGAGGGAATTGAGTGCACCCTCAGTAAGTCTGCAGACGACACCAAGCTGGGGGGAAGTGT
>VWZZ01003357.1:0-22050 GCA_013399095.1 Psophia crepitans | reverse complement strand
TGGGAGTGTGAAGGCGGATTGCAGGGGGGGGGGGGGGGGGGCGGTTGGACTTGCTGATCCTTGAGGTCTCTTCCAACCTTAATGATTCTATGATTTAGTCTCTAAGAGAGTAGCTTTTTTGTGTCTAGAGAACCAAGAGTATGAAGTGTTAAGCCTTATTTGTCCTTCACTGATAGGTTTGAAAGCCACCACTAAAACTGAGACCCACAACTGATCTAGAATTGAATCCATCTTTCCCTGAAGTCAATGGCAAGACACCTAACAACTTCAACAAAACTGGGCAAGTCACCTAGACCTCCTAAGTAAAACATCCCATAATCATAATAGATAAATCTCATATAAGATTCTTGACAACTGCTAGAATAAAATATTTTTGTCTGCTGAGCTATGTTTCATAATAGTACATTACTTCCACATATTTCTACAGTATATTTTCCAATCAGTTGATGAAAGTATAATAAAAAGGTGGTGCATTTCAGAACCTGTTCTTCAACATTTCAGCAATTCTATGATCCTAGGTGATCTAAGACTATTACAGAAATGCCTACAGTTAGACTTTGTTTTGAAATTGCAGTAATTTTGTGTTTCTTGACACATTTTAAAAATCTTTTAAAAGAAAGAAGGTTGCATCACTTTATTGCAATTTGCTGTAGATATTCTTTTAATAAATATTGCATTTATTTGTGCTTTTCCTATTCACAGGCAATAAAGAGCAAAGAATGAAATACTATCATAACAAAGACTGAAGCTGGAAATCAAGTTTCAGAGATGTTAAAAGTATAATAGAAGAAGAAAATAATAGTTATATGTCATATCAAATATTCTTATATCAAGATGAGACAAAATGATAACACTTTTTCAGCAGTTTCTGGTGGGAACGTATCATAAATTATTTCAGTTAGCAAGAATAATGGCAGTTATCAACAGTACCTCAAAATATGTACAGTCACATTTCCCACTTACAGAGAATTTTATTCTCCAAAACATAGAATTTAATTAAAATGCTATGTCAACAAATCATGGACTGATTTGTCTTTAGCTCACAGGCTTCTGAGCTTAGGAAGCTTTTCAAAAATATTTCTAGGTCACACCAGTCTCCTGAAAACTTAATTCATGCTTCTTATAAAGACATTATCTAAGGATACAATCAAAAGTAAAATCCATAATAGAATGCTGTTTCTCTGTACTCAAATCTCTAGATCCTTGCATCACATGTTGGGTTGGATTTTCATTGTCAGATTTTACTTATTTATTTTGCGGAAAAGAAAGTAGTTATTTGAATAGATGAAACTGAAGGAAATCTGTCCAAAGAATTCTCTAGTGGTTAAATACCTACCACTAATCCATAATATATATACACACACATATATATACACACTCATCTACAACATTTATAACAGTTATTTGTCTGAAATGCACAAGGGTAGAATTTCTGATTTTTTTTGTCTACTTTGTCCAGAAGTTGAAGGTAATATTTTATAAGTTTTACCAGGGGAAAAACAAACAAACAAAAAAAAAAACCCAAAACAAAACGAACCAAAACAAACCAAAACAAACCAAAACAAACAAAAAAAAAACCCAAACAAAAAAAACCCCACAAAACCCAAAAATGTATAAACTGTAGAAATTAGGCTGTGTAGTGTTTATACCCTCGTTATTACATAGTATGTTCCTGAGGCAACCTAATGTGGATTCAGTACTTCAAATAGACAAATAACTGATTGTTTAATTTACATCAGAGTAAATCATTTTTACTGCAAAAGAAGAATGTCATTCCAGCTGAGCGGAATGCCTTATTAGTGTGATTACAATGAAGTATATGATTAACACATCTTGCAGAAAAGAGATGTCTTATTCTTATTATGTCAGCGTATACTACAGTGTGAAGACAACTGAAAGGTCTTTCTTTGACGTGAGCGTTTTTTTCCTTACCTTACTTTAACCAAATTTAATAGCTTTTTCGATTTTATTACTTAATAACAGGTTAAGAACGAGGCAAGCATGTAAAGTTGAGATGAAGGTAACTCTACTCACAACTATGCAGTTCATATATGTAGATATACACATTTGTCTCCTGTTAGCCATTTAGACCACATGCATGATACCACAAAATCAACTCTTCCTACATTTTGCAGTTATTCAATCTTTGAAGACTTTATGCTCACTTTACTCACTTTTTTTTTTCCCTTAAGTAGGAAAATATCCAAGGTATTCTGTTTCAGATTTAAGTCAATTTAGCAAATACTTTTAGACAGGCGAATGCCAGGTATCATGTGTTTACCACCAGTATCCTTGATGTCTTTAACGAAGAGAAAGACCCAGAAATATCAGGGAAAATAAATGGGGCTTCATAGCTTTTGTCTGTACATTGTGGTTCTGTCCAAATATAAATGGGAGGGAAAAGTAATGTTAGAACTAGAATAGGGCCAGCTGTTAAAAAGAAAAAAAGTATGCAAAGTGTTTGGAAAATATTAATTTATGTTAGTTTATATTCATATTACAAAAGATAAAAGTTATTATAAAGTCCCTAAACCTAATTACAGCAGATACTTCAGAAAAAAATTGCCAAGGCATAGAGACTACCTAGTGAACACCACACAAGTACTTTCAAAATAAATATTCAAGAAGAAACAATAACATTTTAATTAGAACTAACCTGTCATGTTTACACTTGCCTCAGCAAAACAGCAACAGGAAAGAGTATGCAAGGTATACCGTAAATAGTTCTTTACACATCAGAATTCTGAACAGAGACTTTGTGCATTATGTTAGTCAGGTTCTAAATGAGGTTGCTACTAATAAAATTAACCCCTTGTCTTGCAGAAAAACCTTAGTGCACCAGGGGAAGGTCTTAAAAGGGTAGGAGTTGATTAGCTCAATGTGATATATTGGTGAGCTCTCTGCTGAACATCTCTTTATGTCCTTAAAATAATCTCTTGGTTTTGGCAAATAATTTTGTTAAGCTATGCTTGTTTAAAAATAAGCTGAGGGTCACCAAATGAAGAACATGACATATACAAACTGACTGAAAACATACAGTTCCAAGACCCAATTCAAGAAATGTGAGGATGCAAAGTTACCAGTCCTCAAAAGGCTGATACATGAGGGATGACCAGAGGCAAACAAAGCAGCCTCATGCTTAATTCATCATTGCTTGTCTGTTTGTGATTAACTGATGGTTGTTGACAGTTATGAAAGAAAAGGAAAATAGTGATTTCCAGCAGCATGAGGAAAGAAAAAACTTTGTAACTGTCACGAAGGACATTTGAGTATTGAATTATTTTAACAAATTAATTAACTAAAAGTGAAGCACTTTTCCTTCACAAGCTCAGAGCAAATACACAGATTGACACTGATTTCAGAGTAGATAGTCAAGTGTATTGACTGAAACAGTTCGGAGAACAATTACGTTCTCAGCAAGCACTAGAAGAACCTTGGCTGAACAGTACTGACTATTTTTGTATCTTAGAAAACAAAAAAAACCTATTTAAGACTTGATGGGACAGTATACAGAGATCCTTGAGCTAAGAGCTACAAATCTGTTGTATTGACATGGCACTGCACAGTAGAAAACACAGAAAATAGTTCGGAAAACCACATGGCTGTATTTGTGTAACACTAATGTAAGTCTCAGCAGAACTAATTAGCTGATCCACTGAAATGGCCATACTGTGGCCGGGATGGAGCTAGTTTGAAGATCTCTGACTCTGCAGTATTGATATGTTATAGCAGTTTTACTTCTGCCTTTCTGAAGACATATCCTTTTCTGTGTGTGCACAGCTGAAATTCTAAATTTACAGAGTGCAGCTGGAAGGTTGGTGGTTGCGCTCATATGGTGTCATACTTGAGCAAAGACAACCTCTACCTTAGGTTCAAATCTGGCTTCTATGAGAGCAGCTAAAGAAGTCTTGGTCTCTGTTTCTGGTCCTGGGACTAGCTTGTGTAGCTCAGATTTAGAAGTGTCTAAAGCTATAGGTCAGATTTTTACTGAAATCTGATAAACAGTAATTGTCAATACTCTTAAAACTTTTTAAAGATAAGTTAAAAGAAATTATGTCTTCAAATAAGAAGCTATGCATGCCTGTATAAAATTTGATTATGGTTTTAAAACAAGATAGAGAAGATTTGGAGGCTACAATATATTCTTCAGTACCAAATCAGTTGGTGGGAGGAACAGTTCTTAGTTTAGGAAGGAAGTAGAATAGCTGGGGATCTTTACTTGTTTACATTTCTACAGATTATGAGAGAATATGTAATTGTCTATTAATCCATTTGGTAAACTTTCCTTAAATTAAGTAAAAGTCATGATGGATTTTGACAGGCTTGGACAATAAATAATTTTCTTGTTTTACTAAAACAGTGTTTAGAAATGGCTCTGTTACACACAGATTAATATGAACCCTTTTAAAGCAGGGGAAGAGTTGCTCATGCATAAATCAGTTTTCACATTTTCTTCTTACAATCAAGTGATAGATATGTGTACCAAAGACATATCTAAAATCACACTTCCAGACAGAATGAAGTGCAGACAAGGCAGGACCACCTAGAGTACATCACTCAGGAACATGTCCAGTCAGGTTTTGAATGTCTCCAGAGAAGACGACTCCACAACCTCTCTGGGCAGCCTGTTCCAGTGCTCTGTCACCCTCACACTGAAAAAGTTTTTCCTTATGTTAACCCGGAACCTCCTATGCTCCAGCTTGGACCTGTTGCCCCTTGTCCTACCGCTTAATGAGACTGAGAAGAGCCTGGCTCCATCTTCCCGACACTCACCCTTTACATATTTATAAACGTTGATGAGGTCACCCCTCGCCTCCTCTTCTCCAAGCTAAAGAGACCCAGCTCCTTCAGCCTTTCCTCATAAGGGAGACGTTCCACTCCCTTGATCATCTTTGTGGCTCTGCGCTGGACTCTCTCTAGCAGTTCCCTGTCCTTCTTGAGCTGAGGGGCCCAGAACTGGATGCAATACTCCAGATGCGGCCTCACCAATGCAGAATAGAGGGGGAGGAGGACCTCCCTTGACCAACTGACCACAGCCCTTCTAATGCACCCCAGGATGCCATTGGTCTTCCTGGCCACCAGGGCACATTGCTGGCTCATGGTCATCCCTCCGTTCATCAGGCCCCCCAGGTCCCTTTCCCCTACACTGCTCTCCAGCAGCTCAGTCCCCAACCTATACTGGCACATGGGATTCCTCTTTCCCAGGTGCAAGACCCTGCACTTGCCCTTATTAAATTTCATCAGGTTTCATCACTACATTTATCTATATGTTATATGGTGAAGTGGTTTCCAAATAAATAATAAAATAAAGGCTGTCTCATATATGAGAGATGAGCATATAAAAGGATTCCTAAGTTGCCATATCTGAAAGTTCTGAAATTGTACTATTCTGTTCTTTCTTCTCATCTATAGTGGCCAATTAATTAGTGGACATGGTTGACATTCTGGCAACGACGTCTACTGAAGTCAATATCATTACACTGTACTATCAATTATTGTCAGCACTGATGACCAGTTTCAAGTTACTGAGATACCTAGCTGCTTGACTTTTCTGGAGATGAAATAAAGAGCATAAATGTATATTAACATAGAAGTTTCTTCTACTAGCAGCAGTGACTGATACTTCTCCCATAAGGCCAGTATTCATGACCTTAAGTGAGCAAAACAGCTGATTTTTATTTAATTGTTTTTACACTGCTATCTTAGTGATGAAAACAGTTTATGTCAGAACTTTTAAAGAATGTTTTGTGAGTTATCTATAAGAAGCTGTTCATTTGGTTGTAGCAGTTCAAAAAAATTTTAACTTTAATGTATCTTCCAGGGCCGATGTCTTCCATGTAATTTCCCGTAATTACTTTTACATCTCTGAATTATTTAAGGATAGTGAATTGGGACAGCTAGCCCAAATGAATTCCACCATGAGTTTTGAAATTAACTTCAATAAAGCAAATATTATATTTACAATATTTCAAGAAAAATACTGATGATTCTTGCCAAATAGTTTCCTGTTTACAAAGTCACATACTAACAGCACTGCTATGAAATGAGACTAACCCAAGGTTAAAAATAATGTTTTCTTCATTATAGATTATTCATTTAATAATCACCCTTAATTGGCATTGAATTATTTTTTTCCCTCCAGCTCGGACATCATTCATTTGAAAGATTGGTCTTTGGTCCCTTGCAGAACTTCAGTAATAAGTTCGAGTTGGCCCGGAAATTCCCTGTGAAAGCAGAAATATCAAATAGGCCACTATTAACTATATATATTTTTATCTTCGAAAAGGAAAAGTTTCCAGTTACCTAGAGCAATTTTAAGCTTGAATTGACTTGTTTTCTGCTCTAGCTACTCAGATTTACTATTTCTTGATGTAACTGCTCTTTGAACTTTTGTTAAGTGTAGTAGATGTCCCTGATCTTAGTAAAAAAACCAAAACAAAACAAAACAAGCAGAAAGATTATTCTTTTATAATTTATTCTTTCTGTTGCAAATATCGCTAGAAAATATTAGATATGGCAGTTCTATGTCATATCAAGGTTGCTTAACTGAAGTTAACTAAAAGCATCGATTCTACAATCAAGACACACTGTTTTGCTTTTATACACTATTTATAACAAGCCTCTCTAGGAAAACACATTAGGAGTAAAAACAAAATGAAGTTTTGACACAAAATTAAAGTAATTTAATCAAAACTGTATTTGGCAGATCACTCAAATTCTGGAATTACACATACAAGCCATATTGTGCCTTTATCATTTCAAAATAGAATACCCCATGGCCAAAACCATGATTCAGACACTGAAACTGAGTTCTTGACTGACTTCTTTCCAGAAGATGCCCAGAATATTGTTTGAAAGCCATGGATTGTTTAGAAGCTTAAGTCTGAAACTCTTTTAAAATACCAGCTAATAGATAAGAAAGTAAGAGGCATGCTTTTACTTAAGATTAATTAAGATCTTACAGGAAGAAAATCCAAAGAAAACAATGAAACAAACAAAATTCTTATAACTTTTTGTAGCACTTTCCTAAAACCAGAGTATAATACAGCTTTATTTGACAGAACTGAGGGGCACTGTAATCTGTTCTGACAATGAGCATATATAAATAGTCCAATAGCAGTACTTTTCCAGTGCATCTTCAAGAATGATACAATATATTGGCTCCTGGTTTTAACACAAGGAAAGAGAAAGCGTGCTCAGATCTGGAGATCCTGACTTCATTGCCCCTTATCACTCTCTACTATTTATTTTTTTTTTCTTTTGTTTACATGGGTTATAGATAGCTTCTCAGTCTTCTGAATTTTTTTATTCCAGGTTCCAATTCTAGTTTTTAAAAAACAACAACAAATGTATTGTGATACTATACATTAGCAAATCCACTAAGTTAGGGTTTTAACAATCAAAATTAAAAACTACAACTTAATAAAGTAGTTGATGGGAAAAAAAAAGAAAGAATATACTTATAGAGGAATTTAAACATCTTTTATTGTCACTGAGCAACAAAGTTTGAATTTAAATTTCTTATCCATTACTTTAATTGTATTATTCCAAACACCCCTGAAATTCACCACAGTCAATATATTTCTAGGGTCACTAAAACCCCATTAGTCTAAAGTTTTTTGGCTGTTAAAATCAGCTAAATAGACCATAAGTGTTCCAAATGACAGATTATCTTCTTAAGGTAATTATACTTATCATAAAGTAAATATATTAACCTGAAGATGCCTGGCTTGTTTATCAACAAAATAAAACAATTCAGTAAACCTAGATCTCCTAAAACTCTAAGCCTACAAGATATTCAACATATTCAAAATTTTAGAAATTAATATTCAGGTCAACATAGAGAATTAAGCTATTGCAATATTGTCTAGCAACACAGTCAAATGCAAGTTTCTCTCAGAGCTTTCCCCTAAAAGTTTTAACTTTCTTTCAAATTCCATGAATGAAAAATGCTCACTTTTTCAGGAATGTCAGAAAACCTTCAGAGAAGCTGAGATTTTTGTGTTAAGTACAGGTAAACAGGGAAAGTATGGCAGCCTCATGCTCTCTTCGGTAAGAAAAAGAAGAGTCAGTAGCCTGGCTCTATTACAGCAGCAATATAAACAAAAAAAAAAACAACAAGAGAGAAGTCCTGCTAGAGTCCTAGTTTTACTTATTGTTGCTTGTCAATTTGTGGTTTTAATCTGCAACAAACAGCTATACTGTGAAATGAAGAGGTATTAAAGGTAAGAAGAGTTCCACTGCTGGATACAAAAAGTTTTGGAGAAAGTGATTTATTTTGCCTTCAGGTCCATTTCTCTCAAAGAGATTAACAGATTGGGAGTGGGGGGGGTGGAAGGGACCTCTAAAGATCATCTAATCCAACCCCTGCTAGAGTAGGACCACCCATCCAGGTGGGATTTGAATATCTCCAGAGGAGACTCCACAGTTTCTCTGGGCAGCCTGTTCCAGTGCTGTGTCAACCCCAGAGTAAAGACGTTTTTCCTCGAGTTCAGATGGATCTTCCTGAGGTCCAGTTTGTGGCCATTGCCCCTTCTCCTGTGTTGGGCACCACTGAGAATAGTCTGACCCCTTCCTCTTGACATCCACCCTTCATTATTTATAAGTGTTGATGAGATCCCCTCTCAGTCTTCTCTTCTCTAGGCTAAACAGACCCAGCTTTCTCAGACTTTCCTCCTTAGGGAGATGTTCCAGCTCCCTAATTATCTTAGTAGCCCTCCGCTGGACTCTCTCTAGTAGTTCCCTGTCTGTCTTCAACTGGGGAGCCCAGAACTGGACATGGTACTCCAGATGTGGCCTCCCCAGGGCAGAGTAGAGGGAGAGGATAACCTCCTTCAACCTGCTGGCCATGCCCTTCTTAATGCACCCCAGGATACCATTGGCCTTCTTGGCCACAAGGACACACTGCTGACTCATACTCAACTGTTGTCCACCAGGATTCCCGAGTCCTTCTCCACAGTGCTGCTTCCCAGCTGATCAACCTGCTCAATATTGAGTAAGACCAGACCAAGTACTGACCCTTGGGGCACACCACTGGATACAGGCCTCCAGCTAGACTCTGTATCACTTACCACAACCCTCTTGGCTCTACCAGTCAGCCAGTTCTCTACCAACCTCACTATCCACTCATCCAGCCCACACTTCCTAAGCTTACTAATGAGAATGTTATGAGAGACAGTGTCAAAAGCCTTGCTGAAGTCAAGGTAGACAGCATCCACTGCTCTCCCTTCGTCCACCCAGCTGGTCATGCCATCATAGAAGGCTATCAGGTTGGTCAGGCATGATTTCCCCTTAATGAATCCTGATAACTTTCTCCTTTATGTGTTTATTGATAACCCCCAGAAGCAGCTGTTCCATCATCTTTCCCGGGATGGAAGTGAGGCTGACTGGCCTGTAGTTTCCTGGGTCTTCCTCCTTGCCCTTTTTGAAGATTGGAGTGAAACTGACTTTCCTCCAGTTCTCAGGCACCTCTCCTGTTCTCCATGACCTTCCAAAGATGATTGAGAGTGGCCTAGCAATAACATCTGCCAGCTATCTGAGTGCTCATGGGTGCATCCCATGAGGGTCCATTCCTTTTTAGTGTTTCTACAAGACAGAGTGAGTATAGCCTTCAATTTAGAAGGTAAAATTTAATTTTCCCATATTATTTCAGCCATCAACATGTCTTGAATGTCAATTTTAACAGAAAATAAATCAAGCATGTCAATATTAATTTGAGTGTTCGTACAATGATCTGAGTTTTTTTAATTAAGACATTTTAAAAAATCACTGCTCCCACTAAACTGTCTATTAAACTAACCTAAAATAACAAAATATCAGTTTATACACACATGTATACATATATCATGATTGTCCATTAAATAAAAAATGAAACGCCATGGTAAACTGAAACCAAATTTTCATCAGAAAGTAATGCAAGCAAAGAAACAATTAAATAAAAGTATAAGGTTGGCATAGTTTCTACAAAATGATAATGAACATAATTTATACAGACATTGGTAAGCTCTTATGGCACAGAATGAAAGAAATGGTAGGACTTATTGTATAGAAAAAATCTCAAAGCCTTTAAAAATTTGTGCCTATCCTTCCATGTGCTGGAGCTCAATACACAGCCGAACACAGTACAGCTTGGGAGCAGGGAGGGGAGGAAGAAAAGAGCACAAAAAGGGATAGGCAGAAAATGGCAGATTCCGGTAGATCCCAGAGGCTCTCAGAGAGGCCCAGGCTGCAGGACAAAAGATCAGTTGGCAGAGGTAGACCAGAGTGACCCAAAGAGCTGAGCTGGAGAGCCAGAGGATGATTCTGGGTACAGTGCAGGTACAGATAGATAAAAACTTCTTGTCTTCCGTCTCAGAACTGAAATAAAATTTCCTCACCTTCCCTCACAGGCAAAATAAATCACTCTTCCCACAGGAATGTTTTGTTGACCACATATTGAATAAACATACTTTCCAGGAAGATGTACGAACTTTGCCTAACATGAATGTTTTCACAGGACTATTTTGGGTGGGGGGAAAGAGCTTCATTCAAGTAAGTGGAGTTATCAACCCACACCAGAAAGTGTAAAGATACTCTCAAAACCTCACTCAGATGCTAAGGCTGAAATATTTTGTTCTGTCATCACTGGGATCTGTTTTTGCATTCCATTTCATGTCAGTCTGTGAGGCTGTAAAGCCATGACATGCCGCTCCTGCACCTGGCACAAATAGAACTCAGTTTGAGATTAACACCATCTTGATACAAGACCTGAACTTCCACTCATGAATAGACTTTAGGAGAAATAAAATTCAGGGAAAATTCTGACTTTAAAAATATATTACACTCTAAACCCATGGTCTGTAGTCTCAGTTAGTTAAAAAACATATAGCTGTCATACGATCACTTTCTCTTACATAATTTAGGCTCTTAGTAAGTCTGTTTGTTTTATGAAAGAAAATTTCCTGTTCTCAACTTGAGAAATACAAATGAAATAGGTCTATGCTTCATACTGCTACAAACAACAACTATACGTCATACTTGTTAAGTATTTATTAATAATGAACACATGAAAGGGTAAAAAATAAGTGGGGTGTGGGAGAAATGGTATCTGACAGGCAACGGTGAATTAACTAAGATTTAAAGTAATACTTTTCCCCCATGCAATTCCAATGCTATTTTCTATTAGTTAATGTAATTGATAACAGTTATAAAGCTATCTGGCATTTTAATCATGCAGATATGTCTTTTGCTGTCAGAAGACAAAATTAAAACAGCTAGAAGTCTTTTATTTGCAAAGTTAGCTGGAAAGGAAATTAAAATAGAGCTGGTAATAAATGAGCGATACATTAAATTTAAGAGATCACACATGTGGGTCACAAGGGTAGGAGGACGCAAAGAAGGATTGTGACATTCTTAAAACTATGTTTCTTTCTAGACACATTATAAGCAAGTTGAAACACACTGATGGGCTTGGTAGCTCATAATGTTATCGTAATTACAAAGATTTACAATATATTTGATGTTCTTGCCATTAATGAAGAAAAAAAAAGCTACCAAAGCAACCATTGAACAAGTAACACTTTGTATAAAGATTTTTTTTTGTTTAACTGCATATATATGGATTCCACTTTTTAAAGGAATTTACTTTGATGTTACACAGTTAATATACCAGGTACTTCAAGGAAAACATGCATTCTTTTAATTAACTGGAATCTGGGCTACATGAAGAAGTCAAGTAGCTCTGATCTCTAGAGGAAAGTGAAAATTTCGTATAGAGAATGAGACCTGGACTGGATAATTGGCTCTGACCATTTACAAAATCCAACAGTACAAACAAATTTGTCCGTGTTGGAAGAGCGAGGCCTTTAACCACCTCTTTCTTTTGGGAGACATCAAAGAACATTAAAAAATTAAAAGATGAGGACTCAAAGCAAGCCGCTAAAAATCCTGTGTTTCCATAATACATATGCCCAGCTCTTTTGAGTATCTCTAGTATGAAGAAAGGAAATAGCCAAATGTTCCTTGATACTTTGCCTATTATTTTGTGCTGTAGCTGCTACTGAAGGCCTCTTACTGTTTATGGGTGTTTTTCCTGCTCATAAGCAGATGAAATAGGCAAAATATTGATTTTATTATTGTGGACATAATTCCAGTTCATGCTTTTCTTTCTGAGGAAACCTACCCCTAATCAACTCATCTTCTGCACTGCCTGTCACTTTTCGATGAAATAAAACAGAAATGTCTAAGATCAAGCATATTTGAGAAAGCTATTGCAACTAATGGGGCAGTCATCTGGTTTGGGTGCCAAGCTGCAGAATTTTAGGTAGCTCCTTAATATCAGAGGATGGTAACAGTTAGAGAGATCCCTGAGTGAAGTTCTACTGTGCAGATAAAACATTTTGAAAGAGAACATGATGTTTGAATCAAACCTGAAAATACGTACAGCCATTTCTGAGGGGATCTTGTGTTCCTCAGGAGTGTTCTGGATCAAAACCAGTAATAAATATTACTGTGTGGGTTCAGACCAACAGAAGATTAGCCAAGACTCTTGCGGAAAAACCTCTGCTAATAGTAAATGAAGTGAAAAATATGTCATTGAAATGAATAGTAAAATAAATTAAAAAAGAAAAAAATCATATACCCCAGACAGCATTCAAATTGATATCTTGAAAGATAAGAAACGTGTGGAAGGAAGTTAATCTTATTTTTTTCCATAGATTAAGAGGTCACAGATAATGAGTTACAGAAGAATACACAAAGAAATATCTTGCCAAACAACATGTCTTTTTTGTTCCCCTAGACATCCTGTAAAACTGAAACATGCAATTTTCTGAAGAAATCTATGAATCATGGATGATAATCCTGTGTTACCAAGAGCAAAGACACTGCTTTTCAGCAACACATACTACTTTTGGTACAAATGGAGAAACTGAATACATGAGACACTTGTTTGTCGGGTCAACTTTCTTAACATGTCAGAGGAATTGATATGTACGTTCTGTTGCAAAGCATTTGCATGTGTGTGTCTTGAATACAATCTTTAACTGTCCTGGAAATAACTGACAAACCATTTCTTAAAATAATACATGGTGAACTCTGCTACCATGAGAGGTCATACCATCATACGCCTTTCTGGAGTGAATTTAAACCCAAAATGAAGAAAAAAAAACATCAGTAGCAAGTTTTCATCTTCCTGCATACAAGACACTGAATATCTGTTTATTGACTTTGAAAATGCAGAGTACTCAGACACTCACATAATCTTGGTGCTGGACAATAACATTTGAAAACTTGATTCTGGTACGCTGTTATCATACTGCTGGCAGTGAGATTTGCTGACTATTAAGGGCTTTTATTTCACTGAAATATATATATATATATGCATATCTTTGTTGCTTAATGTACTGAGAGTCAACATTTATTATGGCTTAATATTACTATTTTAAAGTAATAAAGATTTTTGGGTTTTTTTGTGTAACTTTTTAATCACTTTTTTATCATTGAAGTAGGAAATGAAATCAGGTAACATCATGCATATGTGATTTCAATGACAACAAAAAATTTAAAAAGTTTTGAAGAAATCAAACAGAAATAAAAGACATTTTCAGGTTTCCACAACTTATAAAAACTTATAAAATACATGACACTTTCAGACACACAGACACATACACAAAACCCCCATGAAGGTTAGAAAACAGGAGAGCCTACCACTGTCCTGAATATGGTACAGATATTTGCTCTGGCAAATTACGAAAGAAACCATCACACTCTTTTATAGAAATACCCTGAGTGTGCTTTGTAAGCATTAATAGTAACTACCGACGTTATCATGTAAGTACAAATCTTACTTTAAGTGAAACCTTTTGGAAATATTGCTTAGAAGCAGTGTTTCAATTGAAACGATAGTGTTCATTTGAGGGTTGGTGCTGAATCAGCTTATCTGTCCTTTTGAATAAGTGTTCTTTGTGTGCACACACAAATGTATAACAGATTCAGCCTTTCACTTTTTTCAGTTTAAACATAGAATCATAGAATCATAGAATATTCTGAGTTGGAAAGAACCCATAAGGATCATCAAGTCCAGCTATTATAGTTGAGCACATCAACTATAATAAAAAGATCAGATGTCTGAGACTAAAATAGCTAAATACATAAATAAATAAATAATAGAACAAATTATCTAAGAATTTGTAGAAAATTAGATTCATATACAATCATAGAATGGTTTGCTTTGGAAGGGACCTTAATGATCATGTAGTTTCAACCCACCTGCTATGGGCAGGGACACCCTCCACTAGACAAGGCAGCCCAAAGCCCCATGCAACCTGGCCTTAAGCATTTCCAAGGATGGGGCATCCGCAGTCTTTCTGGGCAACCTGTTCCAGTGTCTCACCACCATCAGAATAAAGAATTTCTTCCTAATACCTAACCTAAATCTACTCTCTTGCGGTTTATAACCGCTATTACTCATCCTATCACTACATGCCCTTGTAAACACTCGCTCTCCAGATTTCTTGTAGGTCCACTTTAGGTACTGGAAGGCTGCTGTAAGGTATCCCCGGAGCCTTCTCTTCTCCAGGCTGAACAAGCCCAACTCCCTCAGCCTGTCTACATAGAAGAAATGCTCCAGCCCCCTGATCATTTGCATGTCTCTCCACTGGGCTCAGCCCAACACATACATGTCTCTCTGGTACTAGGGAACCCAGAGCTGGACGCAGTCCAGTGGGGTCTCACAAGAGCAGAGTATAGGGGAGGGAGAATCACCTCCCTCAACCTATTGGTCATGTTTCTTTTGATGAAATCCAGGATACGGTTGTCTTTCTGGGCTGCAAGTGCACATTGCCAGCTCATACTGAAATTATCAACCAACATCACCAAATCCTTCTCCTCAAGGCTACTGTCAATCCATTCTCTGCCCAGCCTGTAGTTGTGCTTTGGATTGCCCTGACACATGTGCAGGACCTTGCATTTGGCCCTGTTGAACTTTGTATCATTCACACGGGCCCACCTCTCAAGCTTGTCAAGGTCCCTCTGGATGGCTTCCCTTCCCTCCAGCATGTCAACCACACCACACAGCTTGGTGTTGTTGGCAAATTTGCTGAGGGTGCACTCAATCCCACTGTCCATGACTGTAACAAAGATATTAAACAGTGCTGGTCCCACTACCAGCCCCTGAGGAATGTCACTCGTCTCCACTTGGACATCAAGTCACTGACTGCAATGCTTTGCGTGTGACCATCCAGTCAATTCGTTATCCACTGACTGGTCCATTCATTAAATCCATGTCTCTCCAATTTAGAGATTAGGATGTCATGCACAACAGTGTCAAATGCTTTGTTTGAAATGTAATAAGTAAAGTGAGAAAGCTAACACCCAGCAGAGATATATTCTAACTTAATTTCATGTCTCAGGGAAAAGAAAGAGTGAGACACAAAACTGCTGGAAGGAAAAGGTCGAGAGTAATTTATGGGAAAGCTATTTTCAGCAAATCTTTAGTTCTATAACCTAAATACTAATTTTTAAACCTTAAAGTCAGCAAAGCAAATAAGCTATTTCTTAATTTTTTAAAAATTTTTTTGTAAAGGTTAGATAAAATAAACTTTTCCACATTTATGATGTAATTGTATTTCCTAGTCACCTTGATTATGCCTTCCTTTTGATCCTTTTTTAGTTTAAAATATCCTTTTTTGGTCTTCCTTTGTAAGCATGATAATTCATTTTTTGAAAAAAATATTGCAGAAGCACAGTAGAGGTAACGTCAGATGAGGGGAGAGCTTTCTGCTGTTTAAATTTATTCTTTAGCTTATAGGTATTTTCAGAAAATAACATTAGTGATTTTCTAGGATGATCTAAATGTAAGGTACTTAAAGCAGGTGTTTTCCTCCTTGAACCAGAGGTTATTTTTTATACTTTGATTCAGGGCCCCATAGGAAGAAAATTGCTTTGAACTTTAATTTTATAGCACTCTTACAAAAAGTCAAATCACTACCTGTCGTTTGTAAATTGAGTACTGTTAGAAACATGTTATATATATAATGTATTATTTCAAGATAAAACTAGGTCATTTTAAATATATATCTAAGGGTGCATGTGCATGTGTGTGTTTTAGGAGTGTTGATTCCTTAGATATTTTTTAGAATCTTACTAAAGAACATGTTAATAAAATACTTTTTTTTTAATGTTTATATATTTCCTGACCACTTTAAAACATATTAAAACAGACATGTGGAGTTATGTTATTCAGAAGCAATGAACCTTTTTAATTGCAGCTGTGTTGTATCAACTCAGCAGTTGATGACCTCCAAGTCCATAAAATAAAAACTAAACAAACTGAGATTCAAATATATCGAGCAACAATATGTATAGAACCTACTTAAAGTTTACTCAAACAGTAAATTAAAGCTGAATTATTGTATACTATTGGTTAGATTAGATCAAATCAGAAGAGCACAAAAAATGGAAATCAGAGTGAATTTATAATATTCCCACTTACATGTATATATTTTAGTACAATAACAAATACAAGACTTTAGTAAAAGAGATAATATTCAAGTGTGTTTTACTACTCCAGACAGAGTAGGTAAGAAGTACATATTTGATCAAAAATGTGAAAGTTGGGTACAGCATGAAAATGCTTAAAGCTGAATTTCTTTTTTTCCAAAGATTTAAAAATGTTATTTCCCAAGACACTATTACTCCTAAAACCTACAGTTGTGAACCATTTGCTTTCTCATTTAAATTAGAATGATCTCTTTTCTTCTTTTCAATTTTTCAGTTGCTCTTTACCACCTTAAAGCATCACTTCATTACAAGTTCATGACTGTAAATTATTAACAGACAAAGAGTTAAGAGAAGAGCATTAGCAAGCAACTTCACCAATAAGATTGTTTATGATATTAGAGATGGATGAACTATAGAGTGGGTACAGAAGAACTTTATTTCAGAAAATACATATATGAAGGTTAATTTGAATGTTTCAGGAGAAAAGAGTGGAAAGATAACTGCCTGAGTCAGTTCAGTAATAAAACACTTGTTGACACCTCATTCTGACCATTTATAAACAAATAATATGTATTAAGTGATCGATATCCAGTTTGGGATAATTTGAATAAGCACACTGGTCAATTCATCATGGCAAAACAACTACAACATGGGAAAAATGCTATCCTTTATTTCAGGAGATATTTTCCTTGTAATGATAGATGAGCTTTGAAGAATCAATATACTCTGAAGAGTATATTGTCATAACTGCAAATGAAAGATTGTGTTGTATTATTTACATTATGCAGAGGCATGGCAATTCTTAACAGATATTGAAAAACTATCATAAGTGCAAGAGAGGAAGCAGTCTATATTTTTTTAAATTCAGGATCCTAAAAAAAGATTACATAATGAATGTTTAATTGAGAGATAATTCCAGCAATAGTAAAATGGATTGTGAATAATGGCTTTTGTACCAGCAAACTTTTATACTGCAACACTATTTTCTCTTTCTTACGACAACTTCAGAGGCAACAACAAAAAACATCCAGATTAGTAATTTGATGTAAGATAGTCTACACGCAAAATAGTCTTTTCTTGCAGTGACAAAACTTCAGAGCATCAAATGCCTTTACTAGTCACAGAGTGGCAACTAGTTTAAGTTGCCACTGCTAAAACAAGTGATTATTTTCCATGCATATAGTACCATTTCACCCTGCTGTGACCTGAATGTAAGATGCTGAAGTAAAGTGGCAAGGTAGAAGATCGCTTCCTACAGTTTCAACCACCATTGGAGTCTCTAGGGAAATTTTTGTGAACATCCTAAAGCAAGCTCAAATTCAAATAGAAAGTACTTCTATTCATTGATCATACATTAAAACATCTACAATTTGTTTCTTTTTGCAAAATGTTTGTTGAACTTTGATGGTAAAGCCCCGTTAGGTGGATTTCCCTATTAGGATACCAGCCAAATTTCAATCACTAGCGGTGATATAAACATAAAAAAACCCCCCTTGCTACACAAAATCTGCTCATATTTAATTTCATAATTCACTTTGTGATTCTAAAAGTCAGGAAAACATGAACAAATTGCCAGAGAACAAACTGGTCTTTCCCTCAGGCATCCTTAAATTATTCATCAGTCTTTTCGGGGAAAATTGTTAAATATAGTTTAGTCCATTTAGAAGTTATTTCATGTATTTTTATTATTTAAGCAGTATTATTAGTTTGTGCTGGTGTGAGCAGAGCCATATAGGGTTTACATTGCATTCCTAGATAAATAAAGGGTTCTTTAGACACTCTTCAAGCCAATGTTAAAAAAGTATATTCTTTATTTGCAAAACATACACATTTTTCTAACTTTAAATTAGAATCTGGTACAATTTAATGCAAAAGAAAAAGAGGGTGATGGGAGGGAACAACAGATCAACTGGATACACGAGGTGAACACTCTTCAAGCCAATGTTAAAAAAGTATATTCTTTATTTGCAAAACATACACATTTTTCTAACTTTAAATTAGAATCTGGTACAATTTAATGCAAAAGAAAAAGAGGGTGATGGGAGGGAACAACAGATCAACTGGATACACGAGGTGAACACTCTTCAAGCCAATGTTAAAAAAGTATATTCTTTATTTGCAAAACATACACATTTTTCTAACTTTAAATTAGAATCTGGTACAATTTAATGCAAAAGAAAAAGAGGGTGATGGGAGGGAACAACAGATCAACTGGATACACGAGGTGAAAACACAAGCAATGACAGGTTGAACAAAAATGTATCATTCTATAGGTAACAGAGTAGAACATCATGCAGGGAGAAAAACTTTCAGGAAAAAACACTCTTCGGAAGGAACCTGTTTTTCAATTAGAAGCAACTGCTCATGCAGTAACAGACACATGGAGTGGAAAACAGCGAGATAAACTCAACTACTGTATATCAGATACAGCATACAAACTGTTTAAGCAAAGATAAATTATTCTCTGTGCCTGAAAGTGAAGATGAAATATTGGATTTAATTTTTAGAAAATTTGAGGAGTTCATAATGCAAGCTCAACGTGCTGCTTAAGTACCACACATCCAGATGCATACATAACAACAACAAAATCTTAGTGATCTTGTGAGAGAACCTAAATATTTTCCAGTAAGCTTTTATTTTTACAGCTATACTTGAAAAAAAAAATTTAAAAATAATTTCTTTGATTTGTAAATCTGTTCTATACATAGGGCCAGAAATTACAATACAGAAGTAGAAAAAAACCCAAGCTGAAATCACAAAAATCATAAGATGATCTCTTTACCCCATTTAGGACTTCAGTACCAAGCACAAAAAACAGATTGCACCAAAACATACATTTAATTCCTCTGATATTTTCAGATGAAGTATGTCACTAAAGAAAGAAGAAACTAGTCATTTTTCCTATTTTTTCTCATTTTTCTGTCCTAAGCCTTCATTTATATCAGCCCACTTCTAGTTAAATAAAGATGCTGATAACAGGAAAATTTTTCATGCCAGATGCCTTCACATATTTTCCACCTTTTTTTGTGTCAAGTTGATCAGTAACTCCTTTTTTCATGGATTATTCTTCTCTATCTTTGTCAAATACTCCATGGTCATATTCTCCTGTAATAACAGTAAAAACTGCAGAATCCTAAATACACAAAATCAATGGGAATGTTCATATGAGTAAGCTCTGAGACATAAACTTAGTACTTGCTTTTATGGCTTTGTTGTTGCTGTTTTTGAACGGAGTCATTTATACAGAGCATGGACTGGCAGGAAATAAATCAAGCTGACAATGGTGTGAAACCTCACTGTACACTGTTACTATATGTGAAGGAGGTATGTGTCATGTTAAAAAAAAAAAGTCAGGATACAGTTAAACTCAAGTGAAATCTGCTTTTATCCATTAGAAAAAGCAGAGTGAGGGAGATAATATCTTATCTTCTGATTTTTATTTTTTTTTAGCTTATGTAGAGACTCATTCACCCTTTTAATATTACCATAAATTAAATACATTATCTGTTTAAATAATCTTATATTTCACTCTTTTTCCACTTCAAAGGGATCACACATTCTACACATCATCTGTATCAATACTTTTCCATAGCATGATAATTAAGAATAAGTGATCCCTCAAAACAAAAAATTCCAGCTACAGTCAAAACTTGGAAGCAGACTCACTCTGGAAAACTTCTCAGTGTGAAATTTTCCAAGTCAAAATACGAAAAATTCTCAGTCAATCCTTATATCCATAAAAACTTATATATGTGTGATAAGTTTGCAATTCTAAAACCATTACATTCTGGTATCATTTTAATATGTTATAGTCATAAGAGTCAGGTGAAGGGGTCTATTATTCTGCCAGGCATTATTTCTAACAATAAATGAATATAAGTACTCCACAACCTATTTATTGCTAGACAAGAGCGTGGTTCCATTCTTAGTTCTATTTTACACATACTAGGTGTTGTTCCATTCTTCATAAGTTCCCTTTATTCCTGTATACCTCCATAGTTCCCTGCTGACCTTTTCTACCTCAAGAACAAAACTTCTTTCAGAAAGCTGAATTTTTTTTTGTTTTTTATATTTATATTGATGTTGCAATAAAATTAAAGAATTATGACAGTTCAGTACCTCTTGAATACATTAAAATATTCTGTCAAGAATTCAGTAATTTCACAAAATTTTCAGAATTAAATAAAAAATGCTAGTTTAAAAATAAATATTACAAATATTAAAAAGCTCATTATTAATCAATTTTGATACAGTATGTCTAAAGTATAGGTGAAACTAGAAGACAGAATTAGCCCAAGATGACTCCACAGCACAGGTTAAACCTAAACTGAGATTTCACTCTGCAAATTTTCTTTCAGTATATGCTCTGACTATGAATGTATATTTCAGTTTCATTTTGTGCATGACAATAAACTTTTCAGTGGAAATTACTTCACCTGAAGCTCAACTTGTGTAAATGACATTTGAATAAAAATCTGTGAAGGAAGGAAGGAAGGAAGAAAACAAGGCTTTTCTCCCACATTTGTACTGATAAGCAAAAATAAGATCAGGAGTTGTTCTCTGGCTTCCAGGCAAGTGGCATGGCCGGTTCACATCCACGCTATTTACGATTTGCTTTTTCTGTTCCAGTGTACCACCAACCTCATCGTAAAAATTTCTTCCTTATGTCCAATCTAAATCTACCCTTTCAGTTTAAAATCATTGCCTCTTGTCCAGTGACTACAGGCCTTGGTAAAGTTTTTCTCCATCTTACTTATAAGCCCTCTTTATATACTGAAAGTCCCTAGAGGCTTCTTTTCTCCAGGCTAAACAACCCCAAGTCTCTCAAGTTCCATAGGAGAGGTGGTCCAGCCCTCTGATCATCTTCGTGGCCTCCTCTGGACTTGCTCCAAGAGCTCCATGTCCTTCTTATGTTGAGGAGCCCAGAGCTGGATGCAGTACTCCAGGTGTGGTCTCACACCAGCAGAGAAGAATCGCATCCTTCAACCTGTTGGTCATATTTCTTTCGATGCAGTCCAGGACACTTTTGTTTTTCTGGGTTGCTAGCACACAGTGATGGCTCATATTCGATTTTTCAATGAACTAGTATCCTCAAGTCCTTCCCTGAAGGGCCGCTCTCAATCAATTCATCCCCTAACAGGGCCTTGCACTTGGCATTCTTGAACTTCATGACATCTGCACGGGTCCGCTGCTCAAGCCTGTCAAGGTCCTTCTGGATGACATCCCTTCCTGCAAACACGTCAGCTGCACCTCCCAGCTTGATGTCATCAGCTTGGCCATACATCTGTTGCCTTGACTTACAGCATGTTTGTTTTCAGTTTAATGATTCTAATGTCTCTAATGTCTCAGTTACCTGGTGTTTCTATAGGGTGAGATGGATTGTAAGTGTTGCATATCCAGGTTTGTGACTTAATGTCATACCAGAGTGAGCAAGATTGCTGAAATAAAGCTGGATTAAGGTGGAGGGAGGCAAACACGATGCAAGTGTCTTCTCCAAACATTCTGCTGAAAGTGGTTTCTGCCACATTCCTCTGAATAGTTCGAGAGCAATTCTCCCAGAGAGCCCTGTCT